>CABHPQ010164215.1:25983-49505 GCA_902168405.1 Peromyscus aztecus
GTGTGTGTGTGTGTGTGTGTGTGTGTGTGTGTGTGTGTGTGTGTGTGGGATAGATAAACTAGGGAGGGACCACATAGTAAAAATTCTAGTATGCCTATTCCTGGTTTCTTAAATAAAGGTGTAAATAGAAACAAATAAATAAATCCTCCTAGCCCTCCCTGCTGTCCCATACCTAGTTACCAGTGATGTCATTTTACTTTGGCATGTCCTTTGAGTGTTTGTCACTAGGTTTTTGGGTAAATAGGTCGCCCAGGGTCCTTCTGAACACCAGTCTTATGATCCTGTGAAAACTAATAGCATGAACCTAATTAATGCGTCTGTGGATAAACAATCCATCTCTCACTCTCAAACACTTCTTTAGCTACTTCCTGAGAACAAGTAAATGTCAAAAAATGTTTTTTAAAAAGGCAACTAAAGTTTTGTTTGTTTGTTTGCTAAAAGCATCCTGGGGTCATGCCTGCAGACTTGGCAGCATATTCTTGCAATTATAGTGTGTCTTTTTGTAGAAGTTATCCTTCTTGGTGCTGGATGGAGGCCGAGGTCAGGTCTCAGTGGAAGACTTCATGCTCAGAATGTATAAGGCCTTGGTTTCAAAATTAGCTACACACACACACACACACACACACACACACACACACACACACACCAGAGGAAGGAGGAAGGAAAAAGAAAGAAAGAAAGAAACAAACAAACAAACAAACGAGCCATGAGTCTTGCTCAGGAGACCAGTGGTTGAGACAGCTGCTTCTGTTTCCTGTAAAACTTTCTGAGGTCAATCAGAATGTCCGTCAGATATTAAAATCAGAAGCCTGCCCTTCAACTTTCTGACCATGAATTAATTCATGAGACCATGTCCAAACCAGGTCTAGTAAGGGCTTCTCAGACTTGCTTTGTGGTGTTGCAAAGGGGAATGACTATATAAATCAACTATCAGAGTTAACAATTTAAATGCCCACTTTTAGCTGGGCATGATAATCTTCATGCCGAAGAGGGAGGCTGAAGCAGGAAGATTGCCATGAGTTCAAGGTCAACCTGGGCTACACAGTGAGTTCCTGGCCACCCTGAACTATAGTTTGCATCCATAGTTTTATTTTAAAAATTTCACCCTCAGAAATACCCTTTTACTGGAAATAATGAAGTGATGGCTAGTAGGTTTTCTGTACTCCATAACAGGTTTCTCTGCCGATGCAGTAAGCCAGATCAAGCCGAGTTAAAAAGTAAAAGACCAGGTATATTTGAGCAAAGAACTCCCAGGTGACTCTAGCCCCCAGAGATGAGGCAGCGGAAGGGGAAGGGAGAGAAATCACATGGCCTCCCTGAAGGAGGGGACTTAAACACCCTGTGAGCTCTGGGCGATGACTTGTCCTCCATAAGCCAGATTTGTTCCCCATCATGATAGGCAGGGTCTTGGGCAGCTAGCATCCTTCAGGGAGGAGCCATCCCCCCCCCCACACCAGGAATGAGGAATGGATTCCCTGCAGCTTTTCTGAGAGGGCAAGATTTGGAGAGAAAACTGGGGCTGCTGGAGATTCCAGCCAATGGCAGGTGCCTTCATCCCACCCACTGCTCCCAAACCACTTCTATGAAGTCGTTCTTTGTGACTCAGTTCATTGTTCACAAGGAACAACGTGATTACATCCGGCAGCAGTCTTTTTGAGCAGTTAAGTTTTAAACTCCAGCCTATTTCAGAAGTGTGAGGGAAAGATAACTGTTAGCATCACCCACTCCTGACCTTAGATAAATGTGGCCTGTCACTGCTGCTCATGCTTATTGAATTTACCCTCGTGGATCAAATTCAATACAGGGAGACAGAGACATAAGTGTGCTCGTGTAGCATTTAAGCAAATCTCTGGAGGAGGGGGCGAGCATGTCAGCTCCGAGGGGAGATAGCAGAGGAGTAGGCACTAGAACGAAACCCATTTCTCCATCAGCAGTCAACTTCATCTATCTAAAAATATGGGGGGGAGGATAAAAAGAAAACTCCTCCAGCTACACCCCAGCTTACACTACTCCTTATTTACCCTTGAAACACAATTTCAAGTCTCCAGACACCTCCTCAGCTGTATCCCTTACAAATCCCACAGTACACCGGCAATTTAATCAGGAAAATGGTGTATTGATCCATAGGCTTTATATAATCTACTCTCCATGTAATCTAGCCCATTATTAACTAAGACAGAGAATGCTCCCAACTCCTGATTTAAATATTTTTCTAAATGGAAATTACTTTTCTGTCACATGTGAGCAATCGCTTTAATCACTTTTGTCAAGTGTGCGCCGTGCTAAAGTCAGAGCGTTGGAGGAGTGAGAGCTGAGAGGTTGCTGGGAGGCACCTCGCCACCTCCCACCTCTGCTCACCTTCCCTCTCTTCCTCCCTTGCGCTTCAGCATGTGAATTTATTCCAGCTGAATGAATTAGTCGAGATCAGAATGTTAATTTGCTTAAGCAATGCTGCGTTGATTTGGGAAAATGAAAGCCAATACAGGTGTTTCGGTTCTATCCACCAAAGGTGAAATTCCCAAGTCCTGGCCAATGGGTGTCCATGTTACTGGGCCATTGGCCACTTGTGGTTTGCCAGCGCTCTTCTGACTTCCTCTCCTTTGCCTTCCCTCAGTCCAAATGATTTTAGGGACTTTAAAAATTATCTTCTAAGTATTTCCCTGAATAGTATTATTGTTGCGCAGGAGATCAAGCCCAGGGTCTCATGGATGCTAGGCAATTGCCCTTCCTCTGAGCTATATTCTTAATGCCTCACTGGGCTTTAAGTCATACTGCTAGTGACCCCACAGATGGATGGACACACAGAGCTTTTGTTGTCAAGAAGAAGCTTCTCCCATGCTCTGGACAGTAGACAGAAGAGGCATCAGTTGAACCTGCTGGAACCCAGGAATAGGCATTTACTAGTCCTGCAGAAAAATGCCACAGGAATGCTGGGGAGATTCTAAAAGGATGCATTTACAAACTCCAGTGCCACATACAACAGCCAGGCAGATGACCTGGGTAAGGAATCAACAAGTATGAACTCTGATGACACATTGTTGTGTTGTGTTAGGTTCCTCAGAAGCAGGCGCAAAGATGGAGACTTATGCATACAGTGATTTATCAGAGAATGGCTCTCAGGGGAAATGGGTAGCATGGAGCAGAAGGGCAGGAAAAGGAAGAACTCAGCCAGAATGCCACCTCAGGTAAAGTCTTGGTGGCTGACTCTGGCCTGACCCCACAGAGGACTCTGGGGTATGCTAAATTACCACAGAGCCACCCAGAGCCAAGGAAAGAGAACTGAGCTTTCTTTCAGCCTGTCACTAATTGGTATGATCTGAATGAATTTCCAGATTTCATGTGTTGGAAACTTAATCCACAATGAGGACATTTAAGATGTTTGGCCTTTGGGAGATCGCTGAGTCATAAGGGCTCTGCTCTTTAATGGATTGGCTCAGAAGTAGCTTTGTTGTAAAAGAAGGTTCTGTTTCACTTGCTTATTCTGTCTTGCCTCGTCCTCTTTACTCTGTTACTACAGAGCAAGGAAAGCCCTCACCAGATGCCAGCAACATTCTCTTGGACTCCCTACCTTCCCAAACTGTGAGCTAAACAACTGTTCTTCATAAGCAATCCCATCTCCAGTATTTTGTTATGGTGACAGGCAAATCATTGGCTAAGGATTGTAGTAGGCAAGCATCATTCCCACACAGTTCTGCATTTAGGCAAAGATTGTTCCAGCAGGATGTGGGTGCTAGAGATTGGAAACAAAACTCAGTGGAACCCAAGAAGCTCATGGACAGAGGCATCTGCCCTCTGCCCTGACCTCATCCACGGAGGCTGCCTCTGCATAGGGTCAGTTTTCACGGTTTCATCCTCACAGCATCTCAGAACATGCAGGAAGTCCCCCTGCACACCCTGGAGCTCCTGCAGCCAGTCTAACCTACCATTCCCTCTGTGACATACGTCTGTGGACTCTGAAACTTTAGATGTTAGTCCTGGGAAACTTTGATAGGGCTAGGGTGACCTCCAGTGGTTAGCTTGGATCCAACACAATGAGCGACATTTCCAAAGGAAACCAGGTATAGTTGTCATGGAAGCATCCAGAATAGTTACTCATGGAGCCTCCATTTCCCCTTCTGCCATCAAGCATGATATTCAAATCTGCTTGACACCCGTCACAGATAAGAGGTACTGATATTCCTTTGTTTTAGATCGTAAAATAAATTTGACAGATTTGCAAATCCACATGTTAGGGGAAGCTGACGTTTCTCTTTCAAACCCATCTTCCCTGTCTCCCTTTGATATGGAGCCCTGCAGAGTTTATAATTTGTTTTAGTTGGTTTAATTCATTTATAGAAAGCAGCAATAACACCTTGTGTTCAGAGTGGAAGCTTGTCTGGAAAAACAATTAACACAACTCCTGGTGTCTTGTATGGCGCCGTGGGGTGGCTACAAAGGACAGGACCATGTGCCCTGTCACTTGAGTTGTAAAGTACAGGAGCTGAGATCTGAAGCCAACTTTATGACTGTCTATAAGCTGTTCACAACACTATGCTGGGATATGGTTAGGGAGAAAAGCATCCCTTCATTTTTCTCTTCAGTGAACAACATAGGTCTTAACCAATCATCACTGTGGCCTGTCCCTTCTATTAGCATTTGGCAATTCCCAGGCATGGCTGGGAGGAAATACTAGCATTGAGTAACTAAGCCAGGGATGCTGCTTAAGTGTCTATATTTGATGGTGCTAAAGACAGCACCCCATGAAAGGGTACCCTTGTGTGAGCAGCACTGAGGTTGAAGTTGCCTACTCTAAGAGGTGATATGAATAATCAATATGTGGATTTTGAAAGAATGACAAATGTTAGGCAGGCCTAACCAGTAATCTGGGCAGGTGTGAGTTTTGCAAGTCCATTCTGGAGTGTTCTTCTTGTGTAACGAGCTGGTACCTGAAAAATAGGTTTGTACAAACTCACCATTAGCACCCTTATCAGATACACAGTCTGCGACCCAGTCAGGATTGCCACCTGCAATCAGATGCCCATGGAAAAGCACCCACAATCCACATTCTCCATCATACCCTGCACATTCCTCTTGCTGCTTTGCTCCCGATTTGACATCTCTCCAGTTGCCATCCCTGACACATCAGCTCCAGGAGGGCTCCTGGCTTGTGAAGTGCTGACACATGATGAGGTCAAAAGGGTTCGTTGCATTTCTTCTGGAATCCATTTTCCATCTCCTCCAGGAGATAGCCTAATTGCTTTTCAAACAGCTATCATGTCCTCTTTGCTCTACGGCTTCTTCCTGGAGATGATTACAATATCCTATTATTTTTCAAATAAAAATAGCACTCCCTTGCCCCTCTAATGTGTGCACTGTCGACTTCAATAGCACCAGCTGTCGCTCCCCGACTTGCATCTCTGTTTTCCTTTGTATCCCTTCCTTTGCTATTGTCATCCTGTCTAACCCTTACCTGGAGATCTTCTTAAGCACACCATTATACTTAGAGGGTCTCTGCATTTGTGGATACAATTAAAATTTAAACATTGCACACTGGGGTCGATGTTGACACTGTTTATTTCTTGGAGAGAGAAATTGTTGAAATATTAGTACAAAATGTGCAATATAGTCTGAAGCCCAGGCTTCAGTTCTGGGAAAGGGAGAAATGTATCAACCAGTTCTCATACACAAGAAGAGCAAATTCAAAAGAGATATGTAGCTGGGCATGGTGGTGCACCTATAGTCTTATCATTAGGGAGTTTGAGTTTGAGACCATCCTGTCAGAGACAGAAAGAGGAAGAGGGAAAGGGGAGAAGGGGAGACCTAATGCCTCATTTGAAATGTGTTCCTTTTTTATATGCTCAAAGCATATATGATAAAGGCTGTATAAAATCTACTCAATTTTTGCTATAATCTAAGTTGTTACTGTTCATAGCTTGAGTAAAGCTGGCATGATTTTTCTTTGACTTGCTATTGAATTTAATTTAACGAATTACAGCCTCATGTCCTCATGTGACATTATATTGTTTTCTAGAATGAACCCTGAGAAACAGGTCTGTAAAACATGACTACAGGACATAGTAACAGTTGGAAGTTGGGTTAGCATTCGCTAAGTCCTGCATTTATTGACTTCTTCAGTCCTGAGACTCGGAGGGAAATAAAGAAGGCATCTACAGGGTGAAATAATCAAATGGGTGATAAAATAGCATCTTGACCATTAGGCAAGCATGCAAAAGCCTCCATCTCTCAATCCAGGGTTTCTGTAGCAAAGGCTAGAGTGGAGAACTTGGCTTAGGCTGGGAAGTCTATATGGATTTCCCAGGTCCAAGTTGCTTGAATCTAGGTCATTTGACATGTAGAATAGAATTCAACTAGCCATGAAGATGAATAATAAACCTTCCTGGTTTTGTATAGAGAAGTTAAAAGAATAGAGAGGGTAGTAGGTGTTATTGAAACCTGGTCCACACCACTGTGTCTGTGCCTAATCACCTATCAGGCCACTCAAGTTTACCCTTTCAAGGCAATCTGCAAATGTGTGGGATTTTCCACCCACCCCCACCCAGGAGTAAGCAGCCAATGACTGGTGGGGGGTGGTGTGTAATACAGGATCATACCCACCCTGGAAGGGCCTAGCTTGCTTGTGTAGTTCCCACTGTCTCCCAGATGTCCCTAAGTAAGACTGGACACATGACAACCTTCTTGTCATCAAACCCATCCTTTGTGATTTTCTTCTCCTCCCTGCCTTCCTTTCCTGATCTCATACTGATGTTCTCTACACTCACTCCCTAAAGGAAGTTTTTGCACTCTGATCCTTTTATTATTTTTTTCACAGCCTATTTATAGAAAAAAAACCCAAAAAACAAAAAAAACAAACCAAAGTGTGGGGGCATTGTGTTCCCCAAAATATTGTGCACGCTAATAAACTTATCTGGGGTCAGAGACAGAACAGCCACAATATTAAACATAGAGGTTAGGCAGTGGTAGCACACGCCTTTAATCCTAGCATTCCAGAGACAGAAATCCCTCTGGATTTCTGTGAGTTCAAGGCCACATTGGAAACTGCCAGGCATGGTGACACACGCCTTTAATCCCAGAAAGCGAGCCTTTAATCCCAGGGAGTAGTGGTAGAAAGCAGAAAGGTATATAAGGCGTGAGGACCAGAAACTAGAAGCATTTTGGGCTGGTTAAGCATTCAGACTTTCAAGAAGCACAGTTCAGCTGAGAGCCATTCGGATGTGAGGACACAGAAGCTTCCAGTCTGAGGAAACAAGACCAAGCTGAGAAGTTGGCCAGGTGAGGTTAGCTGTGGCTTCTTCTGTCTCTCTGATCTTCCAGTGTTCACCCCAGTACCTGGCTCTGGGTTTGTTTTTGTTAATAAGACTCTTTAAGACTCATGCTACACCTAAGACTAACAGCATGATTTTTCTGGCCCCTAACAAGCAGGTCCTCTATAGGGATCTGAGCCTGGGAGAAAGCTTAACACTCAAAGGTACAAGTGGTAACACAGCTGTATGTCTTCCAAGCCCTAGCCAGTGGGTGGCTTAGACTGACCAATAATTGTTGTAACTCTTTTCCATCTGGGAAAAAAAGATCCTAGAGGGTACAGTAGCAAAGAGGTGGAAATTTCCCCTTGAGTTCCCACATCATAGTACTCTACCTATGTCAAACAAGGGAAAGGTGAGAGCAACACACTTCGTTCGCAAAGGCTCAGCTCTTTCCTCAGCTGTTTCCAGGCTATTCCCATGGCAGTGGCAAGCCCTCCAAACTGCCTATGGCCAACTCCCTGCAAGTTCACATCACCACATTAAGATGCTACAGGACTTGTCCCTAGCCTATATTCATAGCTTCTTGCCATTCCCAGCCTGCCCTCTCTTTTGGACTCGTCACACAGAACTTACTATTCAAACAAGACAGTTCTTTAATTCCTTCACTTCCTGGTAGGAACACGGCTCAGAGCTGTGACAGACTTGTAGAGCAGCCTTTTGGGTGTGCTTTATTAAAAGGTGAGATTATGCTTGAAGCAAAGGTTAGGCAAACATTTGCTTAATTCCTTAGAACTCAACAGAAAGAGAACATTTTCTCAAGTCAAGAAGCTGAGAAAATGGCCTCCAGGTTAAGCAAGGTCTTTACTTAAAGGTCAAGCCCAAATATAATAGGAAAGATAAAACAGACTTGAAATCAGATTTTTTTTTCAAAAAAGAGAAACTGGTTCCAAGTGGATATTTGCTTCTTCCTTCAGCTCTTCAGAGACAGAGACAAGAAGTTCACAAACTCAAGGCTAGGTCAGGGTGCACAGCAAGATCTAGACTCAAGACAAAGCAATACAACAAAAAGTTTCATGTTGGTTTTGAAACATTTGGTTTTAAGTGCAAATATATACTTACAATCAAGGGGGACATTAAATTGTCCCAGATTCAGCCTCTGTTTAATCAGGAAGAAAGTTACACAGTTGTTGGAGGTGACAGCCTCCTCATCTCCAGCAAGACTCAACTGAATGTACTGCTCTTTTGTGGCACCGGCTTCCTCTGAGCAACACGGTGTCCACATAGTCATAGCTGGTAAGATTTTTCACTTGGATCCCATTTCTAGGAGCATAGGCGGAGGACACTAGAGCTGTGATTCCTGATCCTGTTCTGGGTCTAGAAAACACATTTCACAGATGCACGCTGCACAGTGCCATTCCATCAAAGGAAGGACCTGCAGAGCCCAGTGAGAAGTGGAGACAGTACTCAGATTTGAGAAGCCTTGCAGTATTCCTAAAGTCCCATCTGAAGGCACCCATACTTTGAACTGGTTCCAGACAATACCCACCTGTTCTATGACTAAATGAATGAAGAAATGGGTATGCCCTTCGGTGTTTCTCAAGTGCTATGGCTATGCCCTCCAAGTGCCATCACCGTTTCTCATTCCCACTTGATTTAATACAACTGTGTCAGAGACTTGTTTGAATTTGTTACATGGCATTAAAATAACACAAGGACAGGTATATTTGATGGATGCTTTTCTTCTTTGAGATTTAGGGCAGGTGTTTCTGAGACTCTGGTCCTTGCAGCCATATGAATTTCTAACTGATAAGCTTGCTACATGGTTGGATTGGTAATTGTTATCTATAAGCTCAGTAGTCTCCAGCTGGTGGTACTATTTCAGGACATTTTGTGACCATTAGGAAATGGGGAAAGTGGGTCATTGGTGATGGGCAAACCTCACGTTTTAGTATGTCCTTGACTCCAGCCTGTGCTTCACTCTCTGTTTACTGGTCTGCCAAGATGTGAGGAAGCAGTACTACACACTTGTTGCTGTGGGATGTAATTCTGTATGCTGTGAATATGTGTTGCTCTGATTGGTTGGTAAATATAATGCTGACTGGCCAGTAACCAGGCAGGAAGTATAGGTGGGATGAGCAGATGAGGAGAATTCTGATAAGAGGAAGGGCTGAGTCAGGAATCGCCAGCCAGACACAGAGGAAGCAAGTTGACAAGGCAGAACTGAAAAAAGGTACCAATCCATGTGGCTAAACATAGATAAGAATTATGGGTTAATTTAAATGTAAGAGCTAGTCAGTAGCCTGGTGTCAGTGGTGAATGCTTTTAATCCTAGCACTCAGGAGGCAGAGCCAAGTGGATCTCTGTGAGTTTGAGGCCAGCCTGATCTACAGAGCAAGATCCAGGACAGACACCAAAACTACACAGAGAAACCCTGTCTCGAAAAACCAAAAAAAAAAAAAAAAGAGCTAGTCAATAATAAACCTGAGCTAATTGGCTGAGCAGTTTGTAATTAATATAAGCCTCCGTGTGTTTATTTGGGGCACGTGAGGGGGAGAGATTTGTCCCAACCACTGGTCGGGCAGGACACAGGAAAACCTCTGACTACAACTTGTCTTACTTACTCTTCTATTGCTGCAAAGATAAACCATGCTCAAGGAAACATAAAAGAAAGCATTTAATTGGAGGCTTGCTTACAGTTTCAGATGGTGAGTCTGTGACCATCATGGTCAGAAGCAGGGTACCAGGCAGCAGATATGGCACTGGAGCAGTAAGTAAGAGCTTACATTTGATCCATACACACACCACACACATACACACACAAACATACACACACACACACACACACACACACACACACACACACACAGAGAGAGAGAGAGAGAGAGAGAGGTGGAGGCTGGGCATGGCATGGGCCTTTGAAACCTCAAAGCCCACCCCCAGTGACACACCTCCTCCAACAAACCACATCTACTAATCCTTCCTAAACAGTTCCACCAACTGGGAAACATTCAAATATATGAGCTATGGGTGATATTCTCATTCAAGTAACCACAACAAGCCTGTTACTATGGAGTCACATCCCGAGATTCCTTCTCCCACAACATGGGCAGTATGGTAGATATCTATAAGCTTAGTGCCAATGGACAGTATCTCCTTAAAGAATGAGCCAAAATAAATCATTCCTTCTCTAGTTCTCTGTCAGGTATTTTGTAACAACAATGAAAAAAAAAAAGAAGAGTACCTAACAAAGAAAATTGGTACTGTTATCCTTTGCTATGATACATCTGACCAAGTGGTTCTTGATCATTTGGCACTGGTTTGTGGAAGGAATGTGAAAGAAGTTTGTGTAGGGCTGGAGAAGCCCTAGAGTGTTGGAAAAAAGACTTCTGCAGACATCCTGATGGGATTTAAGAAGGCCAGAATGCTTATAGAAATGAGGACAGTAAAACCTCTCATGAGGTTTCAGTGGAGAACAGGATTCTATTGGAATCTGGATTACAGCCCACTGATGTTAAGCAGATCTTGTTGCGTTCTGCCCATTTCCTGAAATTTGGGGTCAGGAATAGTTCAAAATCATGTACCAATTTGCTTGTCAGAGGAAATTTGTGAGACATCATAGTATTCAGGCTACAACATGCTTACCGTCTCTGCTCTCAGCCATATTAACAGTGAAGGAGAGCAGAAAGTGGGTCAGAAAGGTGTGAAGACTATGAAATTTGGCAAGGAAGGAAATGTAGGCAAATTTAAAGTTAGGGACAAAGTGGCTGCAGACAATGCAGTGTTGACTATTAGATTAGTGAAATTAAAGAGGATCCTTGCACTCTGTACTGGGCCCATAAGAAATGTGCCTTGAGGGCCAGACCTCGTCCACTAAAGACTATATGGATATAAACGAGAAAGGAAATTGCTTGAACAGAGTGCAACCACAAGTATTCCCTGTTTGAAAACAACCCCCAATGGATGTGTTTTCCCAGGTTTAGATGCCTAAGTATACAGCAGGTGCAGCAGTTGTGATGATCGGGGGCCAGGCTATATTCAAACTAGCGGCAGAACTTGGTGTTGTTTCTGTGTGGTGGCTTGCAGGCATGCAAGGGTGTAAATGTGTAGATATGGAAGCTTGCATCTAGGCTAGTTCATGCCCTGTACAGCAGAGCCATATTCCCTGCATGGATAGAGTCATTGAGAGAAGCCCTGAAACAGAAATCTAAGTTATAGTGGATAGCCAGGATTTGGGAGATTCCAGAAATGTGGGATGCCTGCTCAGGAAAGAACATCCACTTAGCTACTGAGTGGACCCAGCCCAACAAAGAGGCAGTAGAGCTAAAGGGGCAGGGGCTACTCAGGTGTGCTTGAGTACAGACGATGTCATCATAAGCCCCATATGTCCCGCACAGAGCCGCAGCATTTGGTATTTGCTGTGTTTCAGTTTTACTTTGGTCTATTTCTCATTGCTATGCTTCCATTCCCTTGGCTCTAAACTTAAATTCACTTATTTTATTTTTACATCCTTCCATTCCAATTTTGCACTAACTACAGTTATGTCTCAGAGAAGTTAGCTACAGCTGTGCCACAGCCTGGATACTGTACTGGCTTGAAATCTTCTTCATTAAAAACCTTAGACCATTGCTTTTGAATTCATCCCCAGTTAAATCTCAAGACATGAGCAGAGTGCATGCAGATCCTTTGCTGGATTATAACATGAACAGATTCTAATCCAGTTCCTGGAAGAATCTTTGTTCTCCTCTGAGACCCCAGGAGACCATATGGCATGGTTGTTTTAGACTTGGGTTTCGGAAGACATTTTGACTTTTGAACAGTGTTGAAAAATACTAAGACTATGAGAAACGAATACATTTTACATTAGGAGATGGGGGTCATGTGCCTATAGGGGCTAGAAGTGGAATTTTTGGGTTTATATATGAAATGGCCCCCATAGACTTGTGATGGAACTATTCATTACCAACTGGTGGCATTCTTTTGGAAGGTTGCAGAACTTTTAGGAGGCAGGACATTACTGAAACATGTGGATCCCTGGAGGGCATGCCTCCCAAATTATAGCCGGGCTTACCTTCAACCCATACTTTATTGCAGTATGATCCAGTGAGATGTGAGCAAGCAGTGCTACATATTCACTGCCATGCTTTCCCCCACCACACAGATTCTACCCCCTCTTACTGGGAACTGAAATAAAATCACTCCTCTTTTAAGTTGTTCCGTCAGGCATCTTGTTCCACCCACAAGAAAAGTAACCAGTGCACTTGCTGCTGCTAGGTCCATGCCATACATGTGATTCATGCTCAGTCAACATGTCTAACACCTAGGACAGGTGTTCTAAAGTGAAGGACATTGGACAGATTGTCACCATTAAAGGAAAAAAAATACCTTAACGAGCAGACTCTTGAAAAAATTAATTATTCCAAAGTAATCAGAAGGATAATATACACCTCTTTATTTTGAAACATGGCAGGGTAGGGATGAGATTCATAAAGTTTACTAACAGGATGAAGGGTTATTAGAGAGAAAACTTTGGAAACTGCTGAGTGGTAAAATCTCTAGCGCAAGCTAATAATTTGCTGAAACCCAAGAGGAAGGCATTTTGTCTTAGCATGACCATTAAGCACAAAGTCCAACCTTTCAGCTCATGATTTATAGCTCTCCCAGCTCTGAAGACTTCATTAAAAAGAACTAAATAAAGCCTGACACCTCCCGTAGCCTGCCTGGGCTATGGAGAGATAAGCAGTCCTTTCCAAGGTCAGACTATAGGCAGCAGGAAGCTCATAGGTTCAAATAGGTTAAATGAGAAACACAATCAATGATAAAAGGGGTGAAAGAGATGGAAGGAGAGTGGGGGGTAGAGAGAGGGTGAGACAGAGAGAGAGAGGGACAGAGAGAGAGAGAGAGGGAGAGAGAGAGAGAGAGAGAGAGAGAGAGAGAGAGAGAGAGAGAGAGAGAGACAGACAGAAGACCATCTAAATCTCATGCCCATGCTCTCTATGACAAGTTGTATCATCCAAGTACAGTTCTGTCAAACTACATAATCATTTTTTCTTTTGAGACACATTCTCATGTAGTCCAGGCCGGTCTTGAACTTCTTATGAACCTGAGGGTGATCTTGAAGTTCTGATCTTCCTGCCTCTCCCTACTCAGTTCTGGGATTATAGGTGTGTGCCATTCCACTCAGTTTTATGTGATTATGTGATGCCTACAGCAAACATGATACTACTGGATTTCCAAGGATAAACCAAAAGGGCAATACATTGTTCCCTGGATTTTGTGAGACCACTGATCTTTGGAATCCTGCCTCCAGTCACAGAAAGATCTTTTTTTCTTTTTTCTGACTTCTGGATTCACGGGGGTCCTAGTTGACTGCTGGCTTTGAGTACTGTGATAATTTGATGTAATTGGCCCCCATAATCTCATAGGGAGTGGCATTATTAGGAAGTGTGACCTTGTTGAAGTAGATGTGGTCTTGTTGGAGGAAGTGTGTCACTGTAGGGGTGGGTTTTGAGGTCTCTTTTGCTCCAACTTCATTCAGTATGATATACAGTTGGCTTCCTGTTGCCTGCAAGATATAGAGCTCTCAGCTGCTCCTCTAGCACCATGTCTGCCTACATGCCACCATGCTTCCCACCAAGATGATAATGAACTGAACCTCTGAAACTGCAAGTGAACCCCCTCAATTAAATATTTTCTTATAAGAGTTGCCTTGGTCATGGTGTCTCTTCACAGCAATAAAAACCCTAACATAAGCACCATCAATATCTTCAGCAGTAGCTATATGAGCAAGGGAGGCTACAGCAGACTCCAACTCCAAGCCTTTTGCTAGTCCATGAAACAAAGATCATCAGTCCATACAGCAACTACCAATTTTCAAGTTCATTGGTAAACTGTCACTTTAAACTACTAAGTTTAAGAATGATTTTCTTGGGCAAAAATAACTAACTCTCCTATCTCCCTTTAGAGGTCAACACTTAACAAGAGCCTGTCAGCTTTTATTCATAAAAGGGAAGGTAGTAGAGGAGACACATTGTCTATCAAATGCATCACTGGTCCAAGTGACATGAAGGAAAAGCTGTGGCTTAGCAAGCCTCTGGCTGGCATGAAGTCTTTTCCTGTAGACACAATGGGCAAAAATACTCAGTGCCATCCTGCCCCTAACCTTTAAATAGTATTGACTTCAGAGCCTCTGTTGTCAACTTGCTTGAGAAAAAAAAAAAGTTAATGATAATGATGAAGGAGTATTTGACAGAGATCACCAACTGACTCCACCTCTGATTTTTCCTGTCTTCCATTGACAGTGTCTTATCAGTGCACTGACTGTAGACAAACTTCTAAACAGTCTTATTAAGTAAGAAACACAGAGCCAAATACAGAGAACTAGCGAAGAGCCACGACTACTTACCACTTATCTTACCACCTTGCCACTGTTGCTTCCCCAGAGACAGCTTCTTCCTGTCTGACTTGCATTTTTATTGCCTTTCTGTTGTGCCTTCTCATTGGCTCTAAGCCCAGCCACATGACTTCCTCATCACTGCCTGTCTATATAGACCTCCAGGTCTCTATGGTTGGTACTGGGATTAAAGGCTTGTGTCACCACGCTTGGCTGTGTCCTTGACCACACATAGACTCTGCCTGCCATGTGATTAGATTAAGGGCATGTGCTACCACTGCCAGACTTCTGCTTATGGCTTGCTATGTGACCTCTGATCTCTAGGCAAACTTTATTTATTAACATACAAATAAAATCACATTTCAGCACAATTAAAATATCACCACAACTGACCACTCTGATGAAGATGTTACAGAAGTCTGTGATGCTCCATGCCACAGTCCTCTGCAGTCCTCCAAGCTCCACATAGTCAAGGAAGACAGGTCCATGCATCAAGTGTGTAGAGTCCCCAACGTCCTTAGTCATCAAGAAATACAAATCAAAATGACTCTGAGATACCACCTTACACCTGTCAGAATGGCTATGATCAAAAACACTAATGACAGTCTATGTTGGAGAGGATGCAGAGCAAAGGGGACACTCCTCCACTGTTGGTGGGAGTGCAAATTTGTACAACCACTGTGGAAATCAGTATGGCAGTTTCTCAGAAAATTGGGAATCGATCTACCTCAAGACCCAGCCATACCACTCTTGGGCATATACCCAAGGAATGCTCAATCATACCACAAAGATACATGCTCAACTATGTTCATAGCAGCACTATTCATAATAGCCAGGACCTGGAAACAACCTAGATGCCAGTCAACTGAAGAATGGATTAAGAAAATGTGGTACATATACACAATGGAGTACTACTCAGCAGAGAAAAACAATGACAGCATGAAATTTGCGGGCAAATGGATGGAACTAGAAAATATCATTGTGAGTGAGGTAACCTAGACTCAGAAGGACAAACATGGTATGTACTCACTCATAAGTGGATACTATATATAAAGCAAAGAACAATCAGACTGCAACCCACAGAACCAGGGAGGCTACATAGCAGGGGGGACCCTAGGATGACTGTGGCTTATAATAAGTTTTGGTTTTACTCAATCACTGGGCAAGCCTCAGTGAAACATTTCACTATTAGGATAAGAATTTGTACTATATCAAGCTGATAATAGATAAACAAACAAACAAACAAACAAACAAATAAATAAATAAATAAATAAATAAATAAATAAAATGAAAAAAAAAAGTGTGTAGAGTCCCACCATTCTGTCTTCTCTGAAGCTACAGGAAACAAGCTATGGTCAGCACAATCTAGACAAGCAGAGGCAACTGCCCTGGGGCCAATGCTTGGTCAATATCAAGAGAAGATTGGTAGTTGAATGGATGTCTTAACCTCTCCTTCCTTGGATGGAGTAATAGTGAGCTGTGTTCCATAAGGTCCCTCCGAGAGTCCCTATGGGACCAAACCTCATTACACGGTACAGCAAGCAGCCCAGAAGCCTCCTTTCCATGCTCACCCACTTCATTATTCTGGGACCACTTTCCAGACAAAGAACTTTTGCCAAAGTCCCTGTCTCGGGTCTGCTATTAACACATTTCCCAACTTCCTGAGTAACCAAGTGTTACCACAAACCTCTACTCTGTCTGCTCTTGGCACACTCCATGAATTGTGATTTCCATTGTGTCTCTCTCAGTAAACAGGCCGAAGTTCTTGAAGAGCAGTTGGGACAGCAGACCTCCATGTTCCAGATCTAGATCCTAGGACTGAGTCTGTCTCCTCACTTACCAGCTGTGTGGGACTTTTATATGGCACAGTTGTTTCCTCTTTAGTAAGGAAAGCATAACGATTAGGATGATAATAGTAGTAGAAATGACTGTGAATTAGAGTGAGGAAATACATGTAAATTGTTAGAAAAATACATCATCAGTAACCTAAAACAACAAATATATTGTTTTGTGTAGTTTAATAAAGTATTAAGTATTTTAATACTAATAAATACTATTAAATAATAATACTTTATTAAACTACACAAAACAGCATACCTTATTAAACATGGTGACAAATAAAGGACAGTCAGGGCTCACTCTTTCCCCCAGACACAGTAAAGCATAAATGATTGGAAGACAAAGTCAGGAATTCTGTCTGGAATCCAATTAGAATCTCTGCGCGGCAGCTACATGAGAAGACTAATATGTGTGACTGGTGAAGTGGCTTCTGATGATTCAAACCTCGTGAAGTTCATGGTGAAATGGGCACAGCTGGAGGCATGAAATTGAGGAGGAGGAAGACTATGTGCTCCCTATAGGTCTTACAAAGTTGATCAAAGGATCAGAAGCCTCTTGCTTAGCTCTTGCATAGTTGTAATGCCTGAGTAATGTGAATAGTGGTGCCACACCTGGCAAGGAAAGATGGCTTCCTGTTTTCTTGCCTGGGGTGCTCACATCTTTACATATCCAGTAAGCAAGATATGGACAAAGCCTGTGCTCTTTATGTATAAAATTCATCAGGAAACTTAGCTGAGGATCTTTTAATCAGGAAACTGTCATTGGACAGAAAACTTTTACTCTTGGGAATAGGTTGGAAAGCAAAACTTTAAGAAATTATGTATTTTTATAAACTTGTGTGTGTGTGTGTGTGTGTGTGTGTGTGTGTGTGTGTGTCTGCTTATCTGTATGTGTACCATATGCATGCATTGCTTGTGGAGGCCAGAAGAGGGCATCTGGTCCCTAGAACTAGTGTTACATGCTGTAACTGTCTAATGTGGGTACTGGGAGCAGAACCTGGGTCCTCTGCAAAAGTAGCAATTGCTCTTACCTGCTGAGCCCATAAAATTTTTAAAAAAAGAGAGGGGGAGGGGTTGGGAGGTCGAAAGAAAGGAAGAAAGAAAAGTGAAAGAAAAACCCACACATGAAAAGAAATGGCTCAGTAATTAAGAGCACATACTTCTCTTCCAAAAACCCAGAATTTGATTCCCACCATCCATATTGGGTATCTTACAACCAATTGTAACTTTAGTCCTAGAGGGATCCAGCATCTTCAGTCACATGTACATACACATAATAAAGATAAAAATCTTTAAATGAAAGCAGAGATGTTTTAAAAATGCTATAGACAGAGTTGCAAGAGATCAGTCAGGACTTAGAAACAAAAGTTGATACTTACTTTGTATTCCTAGTTTGGGCTACTTAGAAATGTCCATCACAGAGACACATGAAACAGCCCATAGCAGCAGAATACATATTTCTTTGTGCACACAGAATGCTCTCCAGAACAGATCACGTTAGGTCACAATGTAAGTCTGAAGAAACTTGAGAAACGTTAGCAGGATTGTTTGAAGTGGTAATTGCCTATGTTAGAGAAGAAATACCTCAAATCAACAACATGCATTTTACTTCAGAAATCCAGAAGAGTAAACTAAGCCCCAAGCTGGCAAGAGGAAACAAAATAAGGTTCACAACAGAAATATACAAACTAGAAAATAGAAAGATAATAGAGAAATCAAGAAAATTATGTTTCCTATGAAAAACTGACAAGTTCTTAGCTAGACTAAGAGAGTAAGACAGAAAACAAGTCCATAAATTTGAAAGTGAGAAAAATTACAACTGATTATGTAAATCAACTACACACCAATACACCAATGGACAAGCCAGAAGAAGCAGATGTTTTGGAAACATACAACCTCCTAAGGCCAAATACTGAAAAACCCGTATATCTTAAAAGACTCATGTGATGGCTAGTATTAACTGTTAGTATGTTAGGAGCTAGAATCTCACGAGAAATGCCTACAGGGAAGTGCCTTGATTGCATTAGTTGATGTGGGGAGACTCATGTTAATTGTAGGTGGGAGCATCCTCTCATCTGGGACTACATAAATCAGAGTAGGCGTGCTAAGCATTGGCTTTCAGTCACGCCTCTGTTTCCTGATTGTGGACAGTGGGACTGCCTTGACTTCCCCACCATTATGGACTATACCTTGAACTGAGCTTAGATAACCCTCTTCTCCCTTAAGTCGATTGTCAGAATATTTTATCACAGCAACAGAAAAAGAAATCAAGATAGTATGTAACTTCTGAAGAGGTTAAATTAGTAATGAACAACCTCTTGAGAAGGAAAAGCACAGGAGCAGATGGTTTACCTGGAGAGGACCCGAAGACGTTTAAAGGTAAGACAATATTGGTATTTCTCAAATACACACACACACACACACACACACACACACACACAAACACTCACGTACACACACCAAAATCTAGAAGAGTAATACTTCTTTCTAAACTGGTTTCATGAGGCCAGCATTATCCCAATATCCCAAAATACCAGAATAGAAACTGTAGGCCACTATCCATTTCAGAAAGGAAGAGAGAGCCTAGAAGTCTACCCATGATTGTATTGTCAAATACAAGGGATACTAAAACAATAGTGGGAAAAGGATTGTCTCTAACAGATGACATGAGGACACAGTTATATCTATAATCAAAACAATGAAAGTGAGCTGATCTTCTATCATGAGCAAAAGTTCAAATAAGTGTATTAATTAAATGCCGAAAGTATAAAACTCTTGGAGCTTTCTAGCATTAGTCTTGGCAATGTTTCTTGGATAGGACACTAAAAGTCCAGACAACAAAATAAAAACTAGGCAAGTGGACTGGCAGAAGACTGAAACCTTCTATGCAGCAAAATGGCCAGTCAGCACAGTTAACAGAAATCTATATACTGGCCGGCGGTGGTGGTGCATGCCTTTAATCCCAGTACTTGGGAGGCAGAGCCAAGCAGATCTCTGTGAGTTCGAGGCCAGTCTGGTCTACAGAGAGAGATCTAGGACAGGCACCAAAACTACACTGAGAAAACCAAAAAAAAAAAAAGAAAAGAAATATATATATATATACTGTAGAAAATATTTGCAAACCACATATCTGAAATGGGGTCAGTACACAAAACACATAGGGAACACATTAGCTAAAAAAAAAAAAAATTGCCAAGTAACATTATTAAAAATGTCAAAGAACATTAACAGATATTTCATCAGAGAAGACACACAAATAGACAACAGGTGTATGAAATTATTTCACTGTCATTAGACATCAGGCAAGTGAGAAATAAGATTGCAATGAGATATCATTTCGCACCCATTAGAACGACCATTATCAAATAGTATAAGATATAAGAACTGAAAAGACTGGAACTCAAGCATAATGTTGGTAGGAATGTAATATGGTGCTGCTACTGTGGAAAACAGTATGGAAGCTTCCATAATGTTAAACCAGAACTGCTTTATGATTTGGCCATACCACATCTGGATCCAAAAGAACTGTAGTCAGAATCTTCAAGAGGTAGCCATACTTCCATGATGATTGTGGCATTGTTCACAGTAGCCATAACTCAGAAAACCTAACTGTCCAACAGTGAGTGAGTTAGGGGATAAAAAGAGGACTAGATAGGGAGATAGGCAGATGCACTGCCTCTCCTAATTTGTAATATAAACTATAAAATATAGTAAAATTATGAAATATATTACTCGAAAGTTATTTCATAATGCCAAATAAAATGTCTTCATTCCTTTAAAAAAAAACTGTCGTGTTGTAATTTTAAGAGGAAGTGCTATGTTAAGATAATCCTGGCCTTTATTTTTTTTTTTATTGATTTTTTACTTTCAAAGTATCCAACACCAAGAAGCTTACTTTACATGTTCATATCTTAAATAAGTGATACATTTGGTCTTTTAACAGAGTTGAAATATGATAAACTGGAAAGGAGACAAATAACTTTATTTTTGTCTTCATAATTCATTTGAAAATGTGATTAACTGGCTAATCTCAACATTCAATGTCCAAACCAAAATAAGTGCTAAAAATGCTAGAAAAATGTTAAATCTTCCTTTAGGAATTGTGGGAAAATCTTTAGGACAAAAGCTAAATAGAAAACAGAAATTGAGGAGATGAGTGGGTTGGGATTAGGTTATTTCAAAACTAAAACTAGATAAAGCAGCTTTTTGAGATCTATTAGTTTTTGTGAGCTAGTTGAAAAAATATATTTAAAAGTACCCTGCAGGTTTGGACACTACTGTTCCCAGAAGACAGTAAGGAAAATCTCAGCACCTGGCCCAGGTGCTTCCTACAAGCTATAACTTCCTACAAGCTATTGGTCAGTAAGGCCCCAGGGGCACCCAAGACAACACAAACTATTGCTATTGCTCTTGGTACTAAAACTAGATGGTGAGACCTACTGCTGAAGACATCATTTACTTTGGATATAGGACATAGAGAAACAAACTTTGACTGACAAGGAGGCTGTCGTTCTTTAGGCTACCTTACACAGTGCCAGATGGTACTATGGAGGATGCTAGGGCAACAAAGTCATAGTCTAGCCAGTCCTGGATCTTCTATGATACAACACTGACTTGCCCTCAGAAGCCAGAAGAGGTCATTGGTCAAGATGTGACCACTAGTGCCATAATGGCATAAAAGTTCTGAAAGTAACTAACTGGTTTCTGTTTGGATACGAGGCCTGCTCCACAGGAATGATAGGCACTGAGGGTGGGATTCCTTCTGTTGTTGTTTTGCCAAATAGTCACGCCAAACTGACAACGAAGATGGGCAGCACCTTGCCCTGACACCTTTAGATATGTTTTTTTTTTTCCAAGACGGAGTGATGAAAAAAAAAAAAAACTCTGTTGATTGATGGTGGCAGCATGCAAAGCTATACTTAAATATTTGAGCAGTGTCAATAAAGGTTCAGAAAGGCATCTTCCGGATGGCATTGTGAATACTATATTATCTTACAGGATTGTATTGAAGAAAAATAAGTATCTTCTTTTAGAGAATAAAGAGATACATAGGGTTTTCAATTTTTTTTTTTTTTCGGAGCTGAGGGCCTTGCACTTGCTAGGCAAACGCTCTACCACTGAGCTAAATCCCCAAGCCCAAAAACTGATTTTTTAAAAAACTGTTAAGTATTGAAGTCTGTGTTCAATGCCCTTATTTTAAGGTGAAAGAGAATTTAGGGATCACCAGAGGACTATTCTCTCTCTCTCTCTCTCTCTCTCTCTCTCTCTCTCTCTCTCTCTCTCCCCCTATCTATCTATGTAGTTGCAATTAAATACTGGCTTATAGGATCAGAGGCTGGATAGTTCCACAATGGTCTCTGAAGGGTGGAGAGTCAAGGAAACTGGAAACAACTCATCTCAAGAAGCTGGAAGCTTCTCAAGAGGGACCAATGATGCAGTGCTGGCCTGAGGCTAAGTACCCTGGTCACTGGTTCAAGGCCATAATCAAAGGCTGAAGAATCTTGGGTCCAATGTCTATAGGCAACAGCAGCATCAAACAAACAATTCCTGGCCAAAATACATCCATTCAAGAAGTGATGTGTGCTTGCACACACACACACACACACACACACACACTCAAGCTTCCCACACATTCCATGCTTCTGCTCTATCTGGGCTCCCAGTCTATTGCCTGGTGCTGCTCGCACCCAGGTGGGTCTTTCCCACTCAGTGCTTGACCCCCACACTAACCCTCTCTGGACAGTTCTTCGTGAACACACTCAGTTGTGCTCTGTTTTTCTCAAGCCAGTCATGTTGATAAACCAAAATTAAATGGCAGAGAAAAGAGAGGACAGTGAGTCATGCAAAACAAGTCTGTTCGTTTGGAGGGAAAGGGACCAACAGAAGGTCTCGATGACAAAAGAAGTAGACTTATTTGTATTTTGTGAAATGTTACACTTAGATTAGGGCACAGAAGGCAAGGGTACAGAATGGCAAGGAGCAACCACCAGAGTGGAAAGCCTGTTTGTTGGGGCTGCAGACACAGCTCAGCAGTCAAGAGCACCGGTGCTCTTCCAGAGGACCTGGCTTCTGTTCCCAGAACCCACTTGGTAGTTCACAACTGTCTGTAACTCAAGTCCTAGGGAATTCTAGCTTCTGAGGACACTGCGTGCACATGATGCACAGAAATACTTCTAAGCAAAACACCCGAGCACATAAAGTAAAAGCAAATAAATCTTTAGAAAAAAATTTCTATGGCCAAGCTTAAAGCAAAAAGAAGGCAAAGTCAATATTTGTTTAATCTTCAAGTTCATTTGGAGGAAAAAAGAATCAATAGAAATAGCCAGAAAATATCTTAAGAGAAACAGCAATGAAAAGAATATGTTCTTACTAATGTAAAAATAAACTGAACAATGATAAACTTTCAAATCAAATTGCTCTGGCTAACAACATGGCAAGCAGATCAATAACACCAGTGGGTCCTACAAGGGACCTTCAAAAATCGAATGCTCAAACCGTAACACAGGAACAGCTCAAAAGAACCATACAACAGCACAGAGAAAACTGTGATTCTCGCTCTACCTTATATATGCAAACTGCACTCAGCCAACAGGAAGGAACTGGATGAAACAAAGCACTAGTAATTTAACCACAAAGTAGAAAAGTAGGGATGAATTTTAGCCCAGTGTGGGAGGACAATGACTCCTTTTGTTGCAGAGGACGTCCCAGTCCCTCTGTCTGGTTGTGCCAGGGGACAGCTGCAGAACAGGCACAGAGAGCAGACATTCACCTTAGAAATTGCTTTCTAGGCAATTCTGAACTGTGGGGTCCGGATTTCATGGCTTAAAATAGCATTTTTCACACTGGGATCAGTAGACTGACCAATTGCTTCAGAATCTCTCCAGGTCAAATAAATGGGGCAAAAATTTCCAAAAGATACTATGTAAAAACCACTCCAATGTCTATCTTAGACATACTTGGAGCAGGCTGTCTAGGACCACCAGCCCTCAGATGGAGGCTTATTATTAATTATGCTTATGTTTGTTTCTAGCCAGCCTTTAAAACTTAAATTAA
>CABHPQ010164216.1:13022-23809 GCA_902168405.1 Peromyscus aztecus
GGGGACAGGGAGGGAGGAACTGGGGTGGGGGTGAGAACGTGACCCCCCAAGCTGCTCTCCTGTTCATGGGACAGACATCTGTGACAGCAACGGTGTTTGGTTCAGGCTTCACACAGAAGGTGGCCCTGGTGCCAGCCAGGCCTTGAAGAGAGCAGAGATTGGAACTGCAAGCCAAAGCTGGCTCCAAAGGGGGCCTGCAGGTCCCCTGGAGGACAACAGGACACCCTGAGCTCTTAGCAAGGCTTGTGGGAAAAGGGTCATATCTGGATCGAGCCTGAAGATAACTAGGCCAGCTCCTCCCTGGAGTCCCTACCAGTTCCAAGGATCCCAGACTTGGGTGAAATGACACAGAGTGACTACAGAGAAAAGACCAGAAACCTAGCTGGTCAAGAGTTCATTCCTGCCGGGGAAGTGGTGGCGCACGCCTTGAATCCCAGCACTCGGGAGGCAGAGGCAGGCGGATCTCTGTGAGTTCAAGGCCAGCCTGGTCTCCAGAGCGAGATCCGGGACAGGCACCAAAACAACACAGAGAAATCCTGTCTCGAAAAACAAAAAAACAAAAAACAAAAAAAAAAAAAAAAGAGTTCATTCCTGGACAGACCAGAATCCTGGGACATCTCCTGTGACCCCTGCCTGACAGACAAGGAGTGAGACCTGTGCTCCCAGACAAACCAGAAACTTCCACAATGATTATCATGTAGCCAGCAAGTCAGTCACCCAGTAGCTAGCCAGTCCTACACTACTCCCCCACCGTTGATCACGGGACAACAGTACCAAACAACACATTTTAAAACAGCAGGTCTCTGGACTTTTTACCCCCATGAGACATGGAGGGGTGGGGGAGGAGCTAACTCCAATAAATTCTAAAACTCTGAAAGTTTCACAGCGGTTCTCAACCTATGGGTCGAGACCCCTTCGACAGGCCTTTATCTCCAAAGATATTTACATTATGATTCCTAACAGGAGCAAAATTACAGTCCTGAAGTAGCAATGAAAATGTTATAGTTGGGGGGTCAGCATGACATCAGGAACTGTATTAAAGGGTCGCAGCATTAGAAGGTAGAAAACCACCAATCTACAAAAAGATGGAGAATACCAGATGGGGCAGGGAGGGGGAGCGGGAGCTAGAGTCTGGGGCCAGGATCCTGAAGGGCGAGAAGACTGCATGAGTGGTTAAGAAGAGCTGAGGGGCTGGGGCATGGCTCAGTGGGGGAACACTTGCCTAGCGTATGAAAGGCCCTGAGTTCCAAAGAAGGACTGAGAGACAAAGAGAGCCAGAGAAGGTGGAAGTGGAGAAGAAGCAGAGGAGGCGGTGAGGAGGTGGGGTGGGGTGGGTGGGCAGGGCTGCCCTCACCTGCACTAGGTAGTGCTCAGGGGTGGCATCTGAGAGCCGGCCCGTCCTGTAATGGGCCTTGAGCAGCTCGTCGTGGATCTGGAACTCCTCCTTACAGTTGTACCTGCCAGGGGCACAGTGAGAACCGAGTCAGGCAGCCTTTGGGTCGGTCCCCAACACCGCCACCAGAACCCACGGCAAAGCCATCTCACCCCCACCATGCAGCTGCCCCTTCATCCTCACAGAACACCAGAACTGAGACGAAGACCTGGGCGACCCCCATTGCAGACTACATTTCCCAGCCTCCCTTGCAGCTAGCTGTCGCCCTGTGATTAAGCTCTGGCCAATGAGAGGCCTGGGAGTGAGGTGGGGCAAATTCTGGGGCACTCTCAAAGGCAGATGCCTTCTAAGTGTGTCTTTTGCCCCCCCTCCCCGGGGCAGAAGTAGAACAGTTGTCCCAAAAGACAGAGGCACATGCTGATGAAATTATGGTAAAACACTGGGGGACGCTGCATGGTCACGGTCTGCCATACCAGCCTGGACACCCAAATGAGAGGTAAGTATCCATCTTGATTCAAGCATTCTGTATGGGCAATACTTTGTTACGATAATCTACCCTGGACCCTGATGAAGACACTGACATTGGATGGCCTATCCCTCAGGCTGTGACTGGAACACAGTCCCCACACTTCCAAGCCTAGAGTCCAGTGCGGTTCAGACCACAAACTCTAAGGGTGAGTCTCTACCCTGGCTGTTTACAGGTGTTTCAATTCCTCAGGCCTAACTATCACCCACAACAGGCCTGACCACACACACCAGCTGTTTAAAGAAGCCCATGATGTTTTCTGTAGACAGGAAGCTAGGTAAAGACACAATGACTAAAGCAGGATGTCTGTGTGCTCAAGACACAAGGCCACGCTGCCACTGTACCAGTGCACGAGACCTCCCTGCCAGAACTCAGGCTCTCGTGCTGGGGGCTCCATACAAAACAGCTGCCTGCAGGAAGTAATGGGCAAACGGGTGGGGTGGGGGGACAGCGGCATGAGCCGGGGGGCCTGGCTCCTGCTCTGCCTCTACCTTGTTAACCCTTCACAGTGGCCCAACCTTTGCCTCCCTGAAACCCATTTTCCTATCTAACTCAGTTTTCCCATCTATCTGCCGTGACCAGGGCTCTGCAAACCTTTCCTGCAAAGGACTGAAAGCCATCATTTCTGGCTTTGTGGGTCATGCAGGCTATGGCTCTGCTCCAGCCTGGCAATCCTGCCACGGAAGCACTAGGTATCAACAGGTGACGTGCAAGTGGATGGGCCTAACGGTGGACCAATAAAACCTTATTTACATCAGCAGGTGGTGGGCCAGATTTGGCCTGCAGGATGCAGTAAGCTGGTGCCTCTACTGAATGCTCTGTAAGGACCCTTCCACCTCAAACAATCTGCAACCCAAGGAGGGCCGCAAGCACAGCCCATTCCTGCCGGACATTTTCAGGTAGCCAGTCACTGTCTGCGCCACATGACCCAGTCCCACATTTCCCCTGTCATCTCTGCTTATGCTGTTGAGGAAACTGAGGCCCAGAGAAAGGACAAAGAGGCAGAGCCCAGGCTCCAGACCTGCTTTTCCCAAGGCTGCCTTCAACATCCAAACTGCCCACTTCTTTCTTTCTTTCTTTCTTTCTTTCTTTCTTTCTTTCTTTCTTTCTTTCTTTCTTTCTTTCTTTATTTATTTATTTATTTATTTATTTATTTAAAGATACAGTCTCACTATGTGGCCCTGGCTGTCCTGGAATTAACTATGTTGACCAGTCTGGTCTTGAACTTATAGAGATCCATTTGCCTCTGCCTCCCAAAGTGGCGCATGCCTTTAATCTGCTGGGATTAAAGGCATGCGCCACTACACCACCCAGCAACCCAAACTAACTTTCACTGTCTGTCAAGTCACTTTTGGGTGACATTTCTTTTCTGCCTTCATCCCAAACACAGTAATTTATGGTAATTACTGCTTTCCTGCCAAGCCCTGGGGCTAGCAGCCTGATCACTCCACCCACCGTCTTCTTTACACAGAAAGCCCATCTCCCAGGGCTCTGCCAAATTCATGTGTGGAGTGTATTTAATTCTTAGCGCCCCATGTCCTTCTTCCTGCGTTCCAGGAAGGTCCAGAGATGAGGAAGCATGGTGGACAGGTCTGATGAGAAGAATAAGGCTTCTGGCTCCCCAGGAGGCAGACCCAGGGTTCCTGCATGCTCCTGTCTCTAGCTCCCACAAGTACCCACTTCCTTCATCCACACACAGATGTCCATCCTTCCTGGCCCTCCTGGATGCTTCTGTGTCCAGGTTGCTGAAATCATGCTAACAAGAGCGAACCTCTGCCTCCTCACTCAGTGTTCCTGAAGGCCCGGCTGGAGCATGGAGGAGGAACAACTCCCAGCTTTCCAGCCCAGGGCCCTGAAAAAAAAAGAGCTACTATAGAGCATCATGGCACTTGAGAGCCAGAGGCAGGTGGATCTCTGTGATAAAGGACAGCCTGGTCTACATGGCAAGTCCTAGGCCAGCTCAGGCTACATAGTGAGACCCTGTCTTGAAAAATAAAGGGGGGGAGAGAGTAGTAAAAAGGATGTTCCTTTGGCCAGTCTTCCTTCCCCAGGCTTCTGGCACTGTGCACATGGGCAAGCAACACAGAATCAAAGACTCACGAGAGACTCGGCCCTACAACCTGCTTGCTGTGTGATTCCAGAAATACTGCCTAACCTCTCTGGGTGAGACTTGGTGTTTTCAGCTACAAAACTGGAAGCCTTCGTCTGTGAGCATTAAGTGCACACACACGTTCCCCACCCTCCCAAGGCCACGTCTTCCGGGAACATGATCACGCGTCCCCTGATACTCACGTGATCACAACAGGGGCCACCTTGTTGGGGATGATGGACTTGGCCTTACTGTTGTGCAGGCTTGTGGTGTGGAAGGACTGCACGCTGAGGGAATGCCTGCCATCCATGGCGCTGCCGCCTTGCAGGCCCTCTAAGGAGGTGCCAGCCGAGACTGTCTGCTGGGCCGTGCTTGCTGTTGTACCCATAGTCTGCCAGCCGCCGCCTCAGGACCCCAGACCTGCGGGGAAGAGGACACACAGTTCAGAGGGGCAGGAAACCCATTAAGAAGCAATCCCCGGGGTTGGGGATTTAGCTCGGTGGTAGAGCGCATGAAGGCGCTGAGTTCGGGCCTCAGCTCTGAAAAAAGAAAAAAAAAAGAAAAGAAAAAGAAGCAATCCCCATCATGGCTGCAGATACAGACTCTCAGGAGCACCTTCCTCTGCTGACGCTGTGGGAGAGTTCTACACAGAGAAACGTAAGGACCAGCTCCAGCTACTTAGAGAGGCTTCTCCCAGGGCCTCCTGGGCCCCTCTCTGTTCCCTGTGTGCTCTAAAGAGGTTAACTAGAGCCAAGCGGAGGAGAGAGGAAAGGGGCCTGGGAAACTAAGTCAGGACCCCCGCCAAGGGTGGTGGGGAGAGCAGGCTGCGCTGGCCACTAAGAGGGGCTGGAGAGATGGCTCAGAGGTTAAGAGCACTGGCTGCTCTTCCAGAGGACCCGGGTTCAATTCTCTGAACCCACACAGCAGCTCACAACTATCCCAGGGGACTTGACACCCTCTTCTGGACTCTATAGGCACCATACACACATGCAGTGCACAGACACATACATGCAAGCAAGATATCAATATACATGAAAATAAGTAAAAAAAAAAAAATTAAAGCCCTGAATATGTTCAGGAAAATAATTTTTTTTATGTTTTTTTATTTTTTGAGACAGGGTTTCTCTGTGTAGCTTTGCGCCTTTCCTGGATCTCGCTCTGTAGACCAGGCTGGCCTCGAAATCACAAAGATCCGCCTGCCTCTGCCTCCCAAGTGCTGGGATTAAAGGCGCACGCCACCACCGCCCGGCTTAGGAAAATAATTTAAAAAAAAAAAAAAGAAGAAGAAGGGCGGAGGGACTGAGGTGTTGCTCAGCCATAGAACACTTATCATGGGGTGACATGGGGTACAGTCAGGAAAGGATAGCTGCCCACAGAGGTGATGGTGGTTCAGGACTTCTAGGCTCAGAGAGTAGGAGATGAAGCTGGGTGGAGAGGGCTTGGACAGGAATGGGCCTGAGGCCGTGCTCATCTCCTCTGCGTCATTCTGCCAGGGCAGGCACACAGGAAGACATTCCACCCGTGAGTTTCCTAGGATGAGGCCAGAGACATCCAAACTAGGTGAGCCTTCCATCAGATGAAGTGTTCAAAGAGATTAGCGGCCACAGCACCCCACGCCAACATCTGATCAGCGTCCACGGCCTTTGGGAGAGGGGGCGGCGCTTTCTCACCCACAGGAAGCTAGGAAATGGGTCTGGCCAGGCTGAGGTTAACATTCATGGGCTATGGCTATGGCTGAAGAACTGGAGGATGGCGTGAGGCTTGGGGTCTGCCGGGGGAAAAAAGGAGGCTGGGTATCCCACAGAGAGGTGCAGACATGGCAGAGGGGGTCATGGGAGTTTCTAGGAACTCTGTGGCCACAGGCATCACACATGGCACAGATAGTACTATGGTTGGGGGGATCCTGGTAGCTCCCCTACACCCTTTTCCACTTGGGAGATGATAGCCCACTGTGTAGCCTAAAACATGGCAACTCTCCCAGCTGCGAATCATGGGTACCGTCTGCTCCTGACCCCACACTCCCACCCCTCAGCCCCACAACACCCTTTCATCCCTGCCATGGCACCCAGAGGTGTGAACAGTGGGGGTCAGCACAAAGGCAGGCAAATTAGTCTGCAGTCCTTAGGCCCAACCTGGAGCTCACAGTGCCCACGTAGACTCTCCTTATGCCTCCCTACACTGTATACGGGGGATCCTTCCCCGGAGCTATCTCTTGTCCTGGGTACTCAGGGAGAAGTTGACCAGCTCCTCTGCCCTTCTAGAACCTTCTCCTACTGTTGACAGTTCTTGTCCCATACAGAAAAGGCCCCCTGTTTTCTTTAGCCTCAGCATCCTTGAAAACTCCCAGGAGCCTCCTGACAGTCCTGGTGACCGCCCCACACCTGTGTCTAAGAGCCCATCTCCCTGGCTCTGGAGACACTGCTCGATCCCCCACCCCTTAAAGGTGCGAAGAATGAACCTTTATATTCCCGAACAGGAAATCAGGTAGCTCACAAAGCAGGGCTTCTCGGTGGACCCCAGTCAATGCGCCACAGAAAGAGAACTCTCTCTCTCTCTCTCTCTCTTCTTCAGCAGCCCTCCAGCTGCTAGCCTCCACACTGAAGTTTCCCAGGCCTCCTCCCAGCAGCCTGGGCCAAAAGAATGTGAGTGAGACAGCTCCAATAGGAAAAGAGGGAACTGGGCAGGGATCCATTGCCGGCCACAGCTGCCACAGGCCAAGCCCAGGCCCATTCCCACAGGACGGGCTCTATCTACCTCACCCACCCTTTGCCTCTATTCCTCCTTGCCTTGGGCTCGTAGACAAGGACAGGCCCCAGCTGGTAGCCTGCAAGGACAGCCAGCAGACAATGCAGATGTGCACAGCTGGCAGAGCAAGCAGCTAGGGTGGGCAGCATCCTTTGAAAACTGAACGGGCCTTTAAGGCGTGTAGACTCTGGTCCTGTTACACAGTGACGCAGAGGCGCCGAAGGTTGCTAAGGTCAGTGGTGCTGATAATTATACCACTGCTGATGACAGTGGTCTACATGGCAAGGGTGTGAGTCCTCCCGAGGAGGCTCTCGTGGGACGTCTTGGATGGAGGTGGAGGATGGGAGGGTGGACGTGAAACAAGGCTGTTCGGGTAGTCCATTAGCATGGGTATGTAAACAACTTGCTGTATCGTTAGAATAACAAAATACCTGGGTAGTCAAAGGACCGGAAGACAGGTTCATTCTGGTCTACAGATCCAGTGGTTTCAGGCAATGGTGGGTTGGCACCATTGTTTCTGGGCCAATGGAGCAGCAGAAGCACATGGTGGAGAGGGGCCAATGGGTGGATCTCCTGACGGCCAGGAATCTGTCATGTATTATCCTGTTTAATCCTGACCTAGCAAAGAGGCACTAAATCCCACGGCTCCATATGAAGTTTATACACACACACAGAAGAACTGCTTAAAGATGGACAAGAGCCGTGAGGACGTGCACCCATCGAAACAAGCCCACGCGAGGACAGTGCTCACTCACGTTCAGTGACAAATTTCCAAAGACTCAATAACCAAGGCCCTGGAATTCCCAGGCTCTCACACAGCTGGCCAAGGGAAGTCCTGCGGCTACTTTCAAAAAAAAAAAAAAAAGGCTCTGTGGTTTTGTTTATTTGATTGACATTTATGTATTTGAGACAAGGTCTTGTTATGTAGCACGGGCTGGCCAGGAACTCGGTATGTAGTCCTGGAGAACTCACAATCATCTCCTCCCTCAGCTTTGTCCCATCAAGTACTGGGATGAAAATCGTGAGCCACCACAAGCCCACAAGTCCTGAAGTTTCTTACCAAGGTAAACCTAGGCCCACCACGTGACTCAGCGTTTCCACTTAAAAGGCTCTACCAGAGAACAAGCCTGAAGGACGGCTCCTCCATAGCCTCAGGACTCACATGGCCAGAGACTGAGACCACTACTAATGTCCATCAGCTGAGGAACAAAGCCCTGTAGGGCTGTGCCATGGGGACTCATTAGCAACTGTGACATAGTGGGGGGTCACATCACTATAACAGAGTCACAGCCACACGAAGAGGAGGAGTAAGCCGGACCCCAAAGGCCAACGTTCGTTACCTCACGGCAGCACACGGCAATCTAGAAAAGGCAAGAACCTTAACAAAAGCAGTCTGTAGGGGCTGGGGGCTGCAGGGGGGGGGGAGGGGGGCTCAGTGGCACCTTGGAGGGCAGAGCTGTCCTGGCTTGTCCAGAACAGCAGCTGGGCCAGCAGACATCAGCGAAGTAAACCGAGCTCTCAGCGCCAGTGAGCACTGTGCACCAAGTCCCCACAACCAGGGGCCACGGAGTCATCTCAGCCTTCCACAAGACACACCCCCCCACATGCTACCCAACAGATGCCCAATTCCTTCAAGAAGCCTCCCTGATCTCTCTCTCTCTCTCTCTCTCTCTCTCTCTCTCTCTCTCTCTCTCTCTCACACACACACACACACACACACACACACACACATCTCTGTCTCTCACCTCCCACAGCCTCATAAAAGATGCTTCTCTCTGTTCCCAGCAGGAGCCATCCTGCATCTTCCCTGACTCAGGACCAGCTGCCGGCTTCAGAGAAGGAGCAGAAGACCAAACTGCTCCTAGAAGGAATCAGCTTAGAGTAGGCATCTATCACTGCCTGCCCTGCCAGGCAGGTCAATGTCATGGAGCCAAGGCTAGCCTTCGGCAACAAGCAGACACAAAACACTGGAGCCTCACTTCAACATCAATGTGCAAGCCAGGGCTCAGATCTTCCTTTTCACTGGTCCACTGCTATTAAATTTCCCACACCTAACCTGGCTCCTTCAGGAATTTTTTTTAAGTGTAATTGCGGTAAGAGTTTCAAGGTCATGGCGCCTCCCTACTGCCCCAGTTCCTCCTGCTCTATGTCCAGTCGGGACCATCCCCCTGTGGAAGTCCACTGCGACAGCCCAGTGGACTTTCCACTGACCAACAAGGAAGTCTAGGAGGTGCTTTACAGAGCAACAATGGAGCAGGCAAAGAGGGGCTCCCCGGGTGACTCAGCTTAGTAACGGGAGTGTCCTCTCTGTCCTATACCTGGAGTCCCCAACTCGTGTCCTATGGATCCTCTTCCCCCACCTCTTCCTCTTAAAACTAGGATGGTATCCACTAGAAAGTAAATGAAACCTTCTGGGGGTTGAGAAGGAGAGAGCCCTACCTCTCCCAACTTGTCTTTGTTTTGTTTTGTTTTTGTCTTGCGTTTTTATGGCACTTGGGGTTGAACTGGAGCATTGTGAAAGTTTTAGGTTCCAACCCCAGCACCCTGTATAAACCAGGCAGGGTGGGACACACTTGTAATCCCAACACTAGGTCAGTGGAGGCAGAAGGGTCTGATAAGTTCAGGGGCAGGGACTGGAGATATGGCCCAGTGGTTAAGAGTACTGGCTGTTCTTGCAGAGGACCCGGGTTCAGCTCTCAGCAGCCACATGGTGACTCACAACCATCTATAACTCTAGCTCCGAAGGATTCAACACCCAACACCCACTTCTAACCTCTGGGGGCACCAGGCATACATGCAAGCAAACCACACACACATAAAGCAAAATAAATAAATCTAAACAAACAAACAACAACAACAAAAAAAAAACCAAGTTCATGGTCAGTTAGAGGTCCTTCTTGGCCTGGGCCATGAGGGATGTGGCTTCGCTGGTCCTCAAAAGCAAGATGGACCTACCTGGGAAACCCTGGGAGACCTTGCACACCCTGAGGCTGCCACTCAGGTTCTCAGCCTGAAAATCAACCTTAAGTTTGATGTCCACAGTCGGGGCCAATGAGATGGTTCAATTAAAAAAAAGCAGCTGCGGCCAACCCTGAGGACCAGAGTTTGAGCCCCGGGACCCACACAGTAAAGGAGAAAACCTACTTCTAGCTGTCCTTTCACCAGCTGTCTGTGTGCTGTGGTTCTGCTCTCTCTATGATAAATAAATACTATTTTAAAATTATTTTAAATGCCCAGAATGCCTTCCTCCCCAAGGAAGAGCAGGAATGGCTACCTAAGCACAACGCTACCCAGGACCAAGATCTTTCTTGCAGATGCCCGTGCCATGTGACTAGATTCTAGCTAACAGGATGTAAGGGACAGCATTACATGCCGAGTTCCAGAATCCTTCCACATAAGAACTTTTCCTCCTTTCTCCCACCCCGTGGCCTGGGACACACATGTGACAGCAGACATTTTGCAGCCATGTTGAGCCTAGAGCTTGTGAAGCCACAACCTAGGAAGGAACGGTGGCCATCCAAGGTCCTGAGAGAAACCACGGAGTAGAGCCACCCCAGCAGGCGTGATCTACAAAGCCCTGAGCTTGCATAGGGACAGAGAAATAAACTTCCATCTTGTATAAACTCCTGTTATTTGGCTTTTCCTATGACTTGCAGACAAATCTAATCCTGACTAATGCACCCTGTTATTTTTAGGCTGGACCCTCAGTGACCACAGACCAGATGGTCACAGGAATGAAAGCTTGCCTCTCATGCAAGAGAAGGTCAACCTTCCCTGCCGGTGGACAGGCTGCGCTAAAGGCTGTACGTCTATTCTCAGGGTTTGAGGTGGAGGGAGTCACAGCAGAGGGTGATCACAGAACACATGAGCTGCCACCCCCCACCGGGGTCTTGGGGGCAACTGCAGAGGCACAGACATGAACCTACCATCAGTTAACCTCCCCCACCAGCTACAGGGTCTAGAAAGTTCTGAGCAGGTACCACATTCCCTGCTGCAGGGTAAAAAAAAAAAAAAAAAAAAAAAAAAAAAAAAAA
>CABHPQ010164216.1:23909-38997 GCA_902168405.1 Peromyscus aztecus
AAAAAAAAAAAAAAAAAAAAAAAAAAAAAAAAAAAACTGGCCTCCGCTGCTCCCAAAAGACAGAGGAGCTCAGAGTGTCTTGATGTCCCTCCAGGAGCCCTTGTAAGCCATGAGAGTCCCCGCTAGGCAAGAAGGGGTCATCAGGGAGAGAAAGAGGCCCGCAGCCAAGCTGGTCTGCTCCAGATAGAGCTAGTAGTAGGCAGTGCAGTTTCCCAGAAGAGCCAGGGACTCTGGAGAAGCAGCTGTTTCCCTGGCTTCTGCCCACGGCAGCCCCCTCTCCCCCGAGTACTGGTACGACCTCAGACAGCAGGGCAGAGACAGTCTAGATGCCTTAGGGTCAGCAGAAAGCTAGACTCTCTTGGGGACCCTTGAGGGCACCACCTGCCCACTTCCCTTATGACCACCTGGGCCTCAGAGGGCCAGCAGCAATTTACACTCAAGCTCCGCTTGTGACTCTGGCAACCCTGCAGGGCCCCCACGGTCCGTTCTCATTCCTCCCAGCTCCATGGCCTGTAATCCAAACTCCCTGTCTAGCATTGAAAACCCCTTCCGGGGCTAGAGCAGCGGCTCAGGGAGCCGAGTGCTCGCCCAGCATGCCCTGGGTTCTATCCCTCAGCACCACATAAACCAAGGGTGGTGGTGCACATCTGCAATCCCACCACTTAGGAGGTGGAGGCCAGAGGATCAGACGTTCAGGGTGATCCTCAGCTACCTTCCAAGTTCAGAGCTAGATTGGGCTACATAAGACCCTATCTCAAAAAAAAAAGAAAATCAAATAATAAAATAAAATACACCCGCTTCTCACCCCCATGCCCAAGATTATAGGCAAAACCAGACTGCACCTGCCTCAGAGTACCTGGAAAAGCCCCTTAGAAGCTTCTCTCAGCCTTGACTTGCTTTTGTTCCTTTTTTATATTTAAATATTTGATTATTTGTTTGTTTTACTCAGATAGGGTCTCACTATGTAGCCCTAATGTCATGGCCCGTGACACCAGCTGGCCTGGAAATTTCAATGTAAACCAGACTGGCCTTGAACTCACAGAGCTCTGCCTGCCTCTTTGTCTATGTCCAACGAAACTTTTTTAAAATTCATTTTATTTTGTAGGTGTATGTGGTGGGGCACTTTCATGCCATGGTGGTCCTGTGGAGGTCAGAAAGGCAATTTGTGCGAGCTGGTTCTCTCCTTCCCCCAGTAGGCACTGACATCATCAGCAACAGCTGCCTTTACTCACTGACCCACCTTCCTCCCTGACCTCCTGACAGGCCTTGGGGTCAGCCTCGCCATCTCTGCGGGCCACCTTTGTTTCCACATGGACAGTGAGGGGACAGACCAGATGGGTGGCTTTTGGTCATCTGACAGCTGAATCATTCATGCAAAATCAACACTTCCCAGCAGTGCAGTGTGCAGCCAATCACATGCAGGGCCATTGAGCTGGCTTCTGGCTCAGGGCAGAACTGTAGAGCCCCTGGTTCCGGGACCTGCTCCAGAGACCCTTGGGGGAAGAAACTCTAGCAGGGATGGCCAACTGTTTTGGCTTCCCTGGGCCCCAATTGGCGAAGAATAATCATGGGCTACATGGGGTGTCCAACCTGAAGCTTGCAGGCTGACATACAGACATGTATTATGTGTGATACTAGGGCATAAGGGTGTCACTTCCCAAAACTGTGCATTTTAGTTACAAAACAATACAAAAAGAAAAACCTCAAAATTTGGTGTTGGCCGGGCGGTGGTGGCGCACACCTTTAATCCCAGCACTTGGGAGGCAGAGGCAGCCGGATGTCTGTGAGTTCCAGGACAGCCAGAGCTACACAGAGAAACCCTGTCTCAAAAAAAGAAAAAAAAAAAAATGCTGTTCGAGCACATTCATGGTTATATCCCTACACAGATCCCACCTCCTAGGACACAAGCTTCCTTGCTTCTGCACCCTTGCCCTGGTATTGCTGGGTTCCACACAAGAAGTGCCACCCTGCCCTCATCCCCTCCATCTCATCCACCCGCAGCCACTAGAAAATGCCCAAGCCTTGCTGCTCTCAACCCATGTTCCAGGACCTTTAATCAGCTCCCCAGTCTACACCCCCACGCCCCACACAGCCAACTGGGTGTTTCTAAGTACAGCAGCCCACAGACTCGAACTCCTGATACGTGTAGTTTCAAAACGTCTCTTGCTGGGTGAATTTCACACTTCTCATCCCTCCAGAGCGGTGCTATGAGGAACAGAGGGCTATTGTCCCATTCCGCAGGTGGGACAGACTGACGTGCGGAGTTCACTGTCTGGGAAGCCACTTAGTGTCCCAAGGGACACAGAGAGGCCTAAAACACGGACTGTCAGGGGGCAGAGCATGACGGGCAGGGGGGAGTGTCCTTTTCAGAGCTACAGCCTCCCACATGCTCCTGGAAGCAGATGCCCAGGCCTTAACAATACAGCTATAAATAGCCTGATCCATCTTGAGGACAGTGGCTGAGTGAGTGGCCAGCTGCAGGAAACATCTGCCCCAGTTTCAGAACAAATACAGGGAAGTCACCAAGCTACAGGGTTCCCCTGCTGGGGGACCAAAGGGCTGGAGTGGAATCATAAAACTTTGAGGATGGGGAGTGCTGGGTAGATGTTTCAATCACACACACACATACACACACACACACACCAATTTTTTTTTTTCAAGACAGAATTTCTCTATGTAATCTTGGCTGTCCTGGATCTCGCTCTGTAGACCAGCTGGCCTCAAACTCACAGAGATCCGCCTGCCTCTACCTCCCGAGTGCTGGGATTAAAGGCTGTGCCATCACCTCCTGGTGTAAGTCAAGTCAATATTTTTAACTATTACAAGAAGTAGACATGCCTGAAGACCACCACCCAAGATTGACTCTAGTCCCCACACGCCCCTGCACATAGCACACATACATACACACACTTTCAGGTCTGTCCCTAGAGCAGGGGCTCAGATTGTCCCCTTCCTTCCCAGGCCCTGCCCCTAACACAGGCACAAACATGAATGTGTGTGAACACTCACAATAGAGTCAGTCTCCCCCTCAGCCATCAATATGTATCTTAGAATTGGAGCCAAAGGTGCTTTTGAGATTTCATTCTGTTTACAGAAGAAGAAACTGATGCCCAGTGGTAGCCAGAGACCCACCCACACTCAAACAGTGAGCAGCAGAATGGGACCCAGAGTCTCCTACCCACCTGTCCCCTGCACCTCTCTGGTTATTTGCTTGTCTGCCCAGAACTAGGGAAGACCCTACTATGGGATACACACCTGTTTCCAGCAAGCGGTAAGAACAGATTCCCATTAAAAGGACTTCAGGGAGACTCAAGGAAGAACTTCCCTGAGCCTGCCCAGCTGCGTCCACCTGCCTACAGCTCCAAAAACCCACACTGCACCAAGACTTCAGTGCAAGACACTAGTCACCGTCCCAGGCCTTCGCAGATCATCAATAACAGAAATACGGAGCAGAGCCACGTCCTACAACAAAGCAGGAACAGAATCTTGGAAATCCCAGTCACTGGTGGGTGGCCTCTCTGCTGGCAGTCTGGAAGACACAGGACCTCTCTCCAGCCTGCTCACTCTCAGTCTTGCTCATTCCACATCTTCCTGCCCAGCACCACTGCCCATCCAAACTGAGAGAAGTTTTCTGCCCTCCCCCAGAGGGTCCCCCACGTCTCTGTAGGCAGGGGCTGGGCCTAGCCTTCAGGGACATCCCAGGGCCTGGCTAGGGCTTGGCACAAAGGGGTCACCTGAAGGAACATAGAACAGAAGATTGGACTCATAGGAGCCTCTCATGAGAATTAACAAATTAACAAGACAACACAGTTTTAGGCCAGGGTGGGGAACACAGTGCCTGTACCACAGAGGGCCACCATGTGTAACTACCCATTAAAAATGACAGGCAGAAGGATGCTCAGCCCTGAATTCCACACAGCTGAGGACAGTGAGGAAGGAACACAGAGTCCAGAGGCCCCGTGGACACCAGAGGGGTGGATATTCAATCTGAGAGCACACCCAACCCATGTGGGTCAGCAGCTTGCCTGAGACCCTTGGACCTACCTCGTCTCTTGAGTCATGCCCTCCTGTCTCTCAGTGGAGCAAGAAAAATCGCCAAGCTACACCCTCCACATGCACGCCCTCATTCACACCAGAAATGTATTGAGGCTCAGCAAAGTTCAAGCAAATCTTTTTGTCATTGTGTGTGTGTGTGTGTGTGTGTGTGTGTGTCTGGGAGGAGGTATTTTGTGTTGGTTTTGGTTGTTATTGCTTACAAGAGTTTATGTGTATGGTTAAGTATGATTGTCTACGTGCACATGTGTACATATAGCAACATCAGTGATTTTCCTTAATCACTCTCCACTGTGTTCATTGATTCAGGTCTGTCAGTTGAACCCAGAGCTCCTGATCTCCACTGTATTGATTGATTCAGGTCTGTCAGTTAAACCCAGAGTTCCTGATTTTACCAGGAACTGTCTAGTTAGCCAGCTTTTTTCCAGAGACTCCCTGACTCTGTCTTCCAAGCGGGTTGCCCAGCCATCCAACATTGGGTACTGGGTACTCAAATTCCAGTCCTCTTATCAGCAATGGTAAGCATCTCACCTGGTGAATCATCACCTCAGCCCTGTTTTTTTTTTTAAGATAGGGTCTCATGTATGTATCATGAACTCATTATGTATCCAAAGATAACCTTAAACACCTAATCCTCCTGCTTCCGCTCCTAAATGCTGGGGTTACATTTCTGCATCACCCCTGCCTTAGTTAGGGTTTCTATTGCTGTGAAGAGACACCATGACCACAGCAACTCTTACAAAGAAAAACATTTCATTGGGGCTGGCTTACAATTGCAGAGGTTCAATCTACTACCATCATGGTGGGACATGGTGGTGTGCAGGCAGGCATGGTGCTGGAGAAGGAACTGAGAATCCTACATCTTGACTCTCAGTAAACAGGAAGTGGTCGGAATCACTGAGTATGGCTTGAGCATGTATGAGACTTCAAAGCCTGCCTCCACAGTGACACACTTCCTCCAACAAGGCCACGCCTCCTAATAGTGCCATTCCCCATGAGCTTATGGGGGCCAATTACACTCAAACTACCACAACTCCAACTAACCAAATAATGAATTTTTAACACCAGACAGTATAATGTGCTCTATCTGGGTTGTCGGGGGACAATATAAAAATTAGGACAGGTGAGCTGGGGAGACAGTTCAGTGGGTTCAGTGCCAGCTGCATAAGCAAGAGAACCTGAGTTCAATGCCTGGCACCACATAAAAAAGCCTGGGGCATCTTTTCAACCAGCGCCAGAGATACCAAGACACAGATCCCCGGAGGTTGCTAGCCAGTCAGACTAACTCAGCCAGTGACAGCCACTGAAAAAGACACCAGGAACCATGAGTGCACGGGTTCTCAAAGCATAAAAATTACGCAGGTGGTAAAGGCAATAGTAACAGTAATGGACAGGCTGGGTTGTGACTCAACAGGTAGAATGCTGGCCCAGCATGCCAAAGGTCCCGGGTTCAATCCCCGATACCACACAAACTGTACACTGTTGTGGAATAATCTTTTTTGTATACTGTGAAGATGTGTCACTCTGACTGGTTTAATAAACAGCTGGATGGCCAATATCTAGGCAGGAGGTATAGCGAGGGCTTCCGGACAGAGAGAGCTCTGGGAGGAAGAAGAAAGGAGGAGTCGCCAGCCAAATGGAGAGGAAGCAGGATGGGAGTACAGAATAAAGGTGACTAAACCACATAAAAGAATGTAGATTAAAAGATATGGGTTAATTTAAGTTGTAAGAACTAGTTAGGAACAAGCCTAAGCTATTGGCCAAGCTTCCATAATTAATAACAAGTCTCCGTGTCATTATTGGAAGCCGACGGTCCCGGTGACAAAGTCCAGCTACAGTGTATGGTGGTACAAGTCTGGAACTTGCAAGATGGAGCCAGGGGGATCAGATGTTCAAGGCCATCCTTGGCTACACAGGGAATTCAAGGCCAGCCTGAATGAGAACCTTCTCAAAAGATCTGCCAGGTGTGATGGTGCACACCTTTAATCCCAGCACTCAGGAGAGAGATGCAGGTGGATCCCTCTGGAGTTCGAAGCCATAGAGAGACCCTGTCTCAGGGTCGGGGGTGAGGGGTCAGTGTCTTCCTGCCTAGTGAGCTGGTGTTTCCCCAAAGGCCTGCACCTGATGTTACAAAGTCACAGAAGAGCTTTTCAAAATGTAGCATGCTCATGGGATTCGGGTTTAACAGAGAAAGATCACTAACGTTTCTAGACTCTCTGCTCACTTCTAACTTCTACTCCTGGGCCAAGGACATGGCTCCGTGGGTAAAGGCACTCGACACCAAGCCTGATGACCTAAGTTTGGTTAGGACCCAGGACCCGGAGGATAGAGAGACCCAAGTCCGGAAAGTCACCCTCCAACGTCTATGCCCACGCCATGGCTTGTTGTGACTCCCAGCACTTGGGAGGCAGAGGCAGGTGGATCTCCGTGATTCAAAGTGTATACCTTTCAAGTTCCAGGTAACCAGCCCTTCACAGTAAGACCCTATCTAAAATAAATAAATGGAATCTCCTGCTGGTAGTATTTTTTACCTAGTATCAAAGAAAAGTGCCCCCAGGTGACTGAAACATCTCGGTCCACCCACGAATCGATGGACCGATGAGCCTTCTCCACACATTTGAACCAAGCAGCAGATCACAGCCCACTGAATGCAAAAGCAGAAATGGACACCCGGCTGGCTTCCCCTGGGCCAGATATAAAAGAGCCTTGGTAAACGGAAACAATGACACTCTGGCCAGGAGGGCACACACATGCCCTGCAATGATACAGTTTAAAATGCTCTCAGTGAGTATGGTATCTGGGGGGCAGGGATAGCCCAGGTGATTTTTCTCATCTTTCCAAATACTTTTATCTTCTCTGATTTTTTTAGGGTTTTTTGTTTGGTTGGTTTGGTTGTCTTTTTGTAGTGCTTGGGAATGAACGCGTCACATCATGCATTCAAAAGTAAGGCCTTCTCCATGGAGCTACGCTTCCGGTCTTATTTTCTCCATTTCTCCTGCCACAGACATACCCATACACTGTAAGGCCATTGGGATGAGCAGCCACGGTTCAGTATCAACCAAAGATATGCTGGCACCTCCCCCAGAAGTGGGCCCGCCCTTGAGTACCACGGACAGACTCATAAAAACCTTCCTGTAGGAAAAACCAGGACTCTGAAGTCAGCAAGACTTCTCTGCCAGCGCTATCCTGCTCCAGAGGCCTGGCCACGGCCTCTGCACCCCATTTCCTGCAGGGTACTGAGGGTTACATGAGGTCATTGTGTGCTGTCCTGACCAGGTCAGCCTTCTTGTTGACACAGGCAGCCCAGGCTCCCCAGAAGAAATGAGGCCCAAGGGCAGCCATGCGGCTTCCTCACCTCACACTACTACTGGCCTGTGAGTGTAGCCTTGGACCAGTCACACCGCTTCCTTGGACCCCACTGATGGAATTCCAGGCAGGAAAGGTGGATGGCTTATTCAGGCAGGAAGCGGAACTCGCCGGATGAAAGACAGGCCAGCATTCCATCAGGAGCCCCCACCTGCTAGTGACCTGTGGGGTCATGGGAGCTGGGAGTGTGTGGGCACATGGAGGCTGAGGAGGAAATAGGATTTACTGCAAAAGCCAAGCCCAGGGCAGCCCCCTGGGCAGGGAAGTGACTTCATTTCACACTCTGTCCTCTTTGCTTCCGCCACTGGTACAGAAGGGACTTAACCCTGAGAAGGCCATGTTCCTCCGAGTCCCGGCTGGCTTCACATCAAGCCAGGGGAAGAAAACTCAGGCTTTCTCGAACTCTCCCCGACACCTAGCCATCCCAATTCACAGACAGGGAAGCTGAGGCTCAAAGAGGCTGACAGCAGGCCAGAGCCTCCAGCACCTTTCCCACGACCCTGAGCTGCAGTCGGGGAGATGTTAACCATCCATCAGGGAAGGCTCCTGAAGACCGCAAGGGAACCAAGCCTGGAAAGGAAAATAATGGTGTCGTTTCCAGAAGGAACAACACAGACTGGCGTTCTGTGCTGTGCAGGGCCTCCTGGGAAAATCACATGGTACCTGGGACTAGAATAGAGGGCAGGAGGGGGACCCCAAGTGCCTTGGGCATTGAACCAAGATGTCAGGTGTCACTCTGTTGGTGAGATGTGCTGCCCAGGCTCGGCAACAGTATGGAGGCATGGCCACAGCCAAGAGTCACCTTCAGGTGGCCATGCAGAGGGGGAAGAATGTGGAAAGAAAGGCACCCTAGCAAGGATTCGAAATGTCTCTGGAACAGGGAGCCTGAGTGTTGTGGAATATTACTTTAACTGTGTAAAGATGTGCTAATTTGTTTGTGCTATATTTGTTTATTTAAGTAAAGATGTGTGGTATTTGTTTCACCTTGCCTGCCTAAGGCACCTGATTGGTCTAATAAAAAGCTGACCAGCCAATAGCTAAGCAGGAGAAGGATAGGCGGGGCTGACGGGCAGAGAGAATAAGTAGGAGGAGGAAACTAGAGAGGAGAGAACGAGGGAGAGAGAGGGGGACTAGAACCAGGCAGCTTCCAGACAGACATGAGAAACAGTAAAAGTAAGATATACAGAAGGAAAGAAAGGTTAAAAGCCCCGGGGCAAAATGTAGATGAAGAGAAACAGGTTAAGTTATAAGAGCTAGCAAGAAATGAGCTTAAGCTAAGGCTGAGCATTCATAACTAAGTCTCCGTGTCATGGTTTGGGAGCTGGTTGGTGGCCCCAGAGAAAAAGCCTGGTACACCTGAGACTTGGCCCCTTCACGCTACTACCGCAACAGCTCTAAGAGAAGAGAAAGAAATTCCCAGCAGCCCAGGCCGGGTCTACAGCTGACAGCAGCCGGATCAAGGCACAGGGTGGGTAGACCCTAGACGCCAGCCTCAGCACCAGCACCCTGGCAGCCTCGACTGAAGCCCTCTGAACTTCCGGGTCAGAGTCCATTAGACAAAAATAACACTTCCTGGGGCTGGAGAGATGGCTCCAGAGATGGGTAAGAGCACAGGCTGCTCTTCCAGGGGACCAGGATTCAATACGCCAGCTTACAGTTTGTAACTCCAGTCCTAGGGAGTCCGATGCTCAGTTCTGGTCTCTGGGGGCCCTGCAAGCATGTGGTGCACAGGTAAAGCATTCATACACTGCGGTGGTTACTCTTGTTTGTCAACTTGACCACATCTGGAATTAACTGAGACCACACAGCTAGGCACACCTGTGACGGCTTTTCTTGATTGGCTCATTTGAGGTCAGAAGACCTACCCTAAGTCTGGGCCACAGCTTCCGGTGGCGGCCCACGTAAAAAGACGTGGAAAAGGAAGCGTCTACATTTTGCCCGCTTGCCCTCACTCTTGCTGGCAAGTTCATCCCTTTGACTGGTAAACAGAGCCGATTCCTTCAGGATTCCAAGGTATACTGACAACCAGCTGAGACATCCAGCCTCCTGGACTCTCTGTTGGGAGACTAGCCAGACCACAGCCTGTAAGCAAGTCTACTACATCCCCTTTATACAGAGATAAAGACACAGATTCATCCTATCAGTGCTCTTCCTCCAGAGAACCCCGACTAATACATACACATGAGCATAAATAATAAAAATTTTAAATCATGATGATGAAGATGCCCAGCCAGACTGAGGTGACCCCTGCTGGACCCACCTGCCTGCCCACGGCCAGCACTCCCCACACACCTGCTGCTGCGCTGTTCCCACGGGCCAGCAAACACAGATGGGTGGCAAAGAATACTGGCACCAAATTCAGACCGCAGTACCACCCAACACTAGGTTCGCCCCACTCAGCGAGACAAACCATGACCCTAGGGCCCTGACGGGCTGAGCCTAGTCCCCAGGCCTCTGTCTGCCCTTCCTAACTCTAGGCCAACAGAGCCACAGGGAGGGGCGCCAGGCTGCACGGGAAGATGGGGTTTGGTTTCTCCTCTTCCTGTTTATCTGTCCCCACCATCCTGAAGCTCCTGGCACTGTTTGTTCAGGGAAAGTCCTGCCAAGAGGGACATCCTGCATTACGGCCACCCTGGGCTGGGCTTCCCCCGCTAGCTTTGTGATGGGGGCTCTGAGGGCCACCTGCCTGCACACCCCGGCCTGGCTCTGAGGCTACTGCAAAGAAGGGATGTCCATCAAGCAGGGTACCTGGGCCTGAAGACAGGCCTGTGTTCCCCTGGGCATCAGTTGGCTCCATGCACAGGCGGGGGGAAGTGACAGGAAGGATTCCAGGCAGGGTCCTAAAAGCCCGCTTTGGGGTCAGGAACACAGAGCCGAGGCTATGCAGCCAGGGAAACCTGGCAGCCAAGCCTGGCTCAGCAATGTGAACTTGGCCACATTATGAACTTCTCTGAGCCCAGTCTCTCCCGTCAGGTGACAACAGCAGAGAGCCCACAGGGAAGGGGTGATACCTTATAAAAAACAGCAGCTGTCACCGGGCGGTCGTGGTGCATGCCTTTATTCCCAGCACTCAGGATTTAATCCCAGAACTCTGTGAGTTCGAGGCCAGCCTGGTCTACAGAGCGAGATCCAGGACAGGCACCAAAACAACACCGAGAAACCCTGTCTCGAAAAACAAAAAAACATCCCAGCGCTGACATCTTCTTCCTCGGTGCTGGCTCCTCAATCAATCCTCAAATGTGAAATGTCGCTCCCCCCTCCCCCACAAAAAAATAGTTACATTGGGCTGGAGAAATAGCTCAGCAGTTGAGAGCCGTGGCTGCTCTTCCAGAGAACCCAGGTTAGAGTCCCAGCATTCACATAGTGGTTCACAACCATCTGTAACTCCAGTTCCAGGCACACACGTAGCACATATACATACACATAAAAATAAAAATAAATCTTTTTAAAAAAAAATTAAGGCCGGGCAGTGGTGGTACACAGCTTTAAACCCAGCACTCGGGAGGCAGAGGCGGGTGGATCTCTGTGAGTTCGAGGCCAGCCTGGACTACAGAGTGAGTTCCAGGAAAGGCACAAAGCTACACAGAGAAACCCTGTCTCGAAAAACCAAAAACAAAAAACAAAAGAAAAAAAATTAAAAGAATAGTCAGTCACATGGAGGCAGAGGCAGGAGGATCCTCAGTTCAAGGCCAGCCCGGGCTACCTAACAAGGCTCTCTCACAAATAAAACAAGGAGAACAATTTAATTAGGGCCCAAGAAGGAAGGAAATTCTGGCAGGTGCTGCCACATGGGGGAACCCTGAGGGCATTACGCGGTTTGAACGAGCCAGAAACCTAACAAGGAGAGCTGTGCGGCTCCACTTCGCGGCCCCCCCCCCCCCCCCCCGCAGCCGTCCACCACAGAGCCAGGAAGCAGGACAGTGGCTTTCGGACACTGAAGAGTTGGTGTCTAACGGGCACAGAGTTTCTGGTTGAGGAGACGAGCCTGTTCTAGAAAAGGCTGTGGATGTGGCACCATCGGCAGGGAGTTTGCCGAGCACGCACAAAACCCTGGTTAATTCCTTAACACCATATACACCAAGCGCGGCGGTACAGGCACTCCAGAACTCGGGAGCGAGAGACAGGAGGAGGATCAGGAGTTCAAGGCCAGCCTCTGCTACACAGCGAGTCTGATGCCAGCCTGAGCTACACGAAAACTTGTGGAAAGACAGACGGACACACAGAGACAAGGGCAAACCTAAGCCTGACCATCTGCTCTGCTGGGACCAGGGGTAGGGGACAGAGGAGGAGGGGGAGACGACCGCTGAGTGGGCGTGTCCATTATCACAAGACTCAGAAGCATAGTCTCCCTCCCCCCACTCCGCTCCAGCTTGACCTGGAAGCTGCAGCCAGGGTGGGTGTGGGGAAGAGTGGGGAGTCAGATAGACTGAGTGACACTTCCTGTTGCAAGCCGTCTGGAAGCTCCTCAGCTTCCTTCTTGGTAAAAGAAGGACTCCAGCCAGCAATTCACTCCTGGGCGTCTCTTCTAGAGAGGTAAGGTAAGAGCTTTATTCCAATGCCCACGGGTTAGAAATAAGGCTCAGGCCCACCCCAGGAACAAAGGACCACATTTTGTGACCGCTCTTGTGGAGGACCCAGGTTTGGCTTCCAGAGCACCCACATGGCAGCTCACAACCTTCTGTGACTCCAATTCCAGGGATCCAGTGCCCTCTCTGACCTCGATGAGCACCACACACACACAGTACGTATATACACACACACACACACACACACACACACACACACACACACACAGGTAAACCCTCATTCATATTGAGAAAAAAAAAAGCCACCCTAATTGTAAGGACCACCTTGTACTGCCGTGCAGTCTGGGCTGGGGTTTGTTTCCACGTTTAGAACCCAGTTCCTTCTCCATGAAGGCCACATGACGGCATCACACACAGCAGCAAGAAAGACTGGCTAAGTCAGAACATGGAGTCGGGAGGACGGACTAGGCCACCTCACCCCCACAGGGGCATGGCCGTGCCTGACTGACAGGGCCTAGTTTCCAAGCAAGCTGGACTACGGTGGAGTCGAGACCATCTGTGTGTCCCGGGCAAAGCCCTTGGCTGCTGTGCCAAGTCCTGACTCCCACAAGAAGTGGGCTGAAGAACCACTCCATACAATGTCAATAGTGCCATTATTCTGCCCTTATCAGCAAGCCAAGAAACAGGCCTGCCAGGAGCTAAGGCTGACCTACTGAGACAGACAGACAAAGTCACTCACGGGCAGTGTGGGCTTAACTGGGAGGTCTGGTTACCCCAATCCATACACCCAGGCCCAAGTCCTTGATATACACAGTCTGAACACAGTTCAGGTAGTAGGGGGCAGTGTCAGGAGAGGCCAGGACCCCAGCGCTCTGCCGGCCACCCAGCACTGGCCACCTCTGAGACTGGGCCACTTCCCCACACCAGCATGGCTCACTGCAGGTGGCTGGCTTTCCAGCATCCTTTGCATTCCTGATTTTATAGGTGTTTGCTTTTTGATGATGCTAGGGATAGAACCCAAGGGTTTGAGCATGATAGGCAAGCACTCTACCACTGAGCCCTATTCAAAGCACCCCATGTTTGTTTCCTAGTTAAATAAGACCTGAATTCTCAGGCACTTGGGTCTAACATGTATATGTAAGTTACACTCTAATGTGAGTAATTTAAACCAACAAGTACTTTTCTCGTTTTTTTTTTTTTTATAACAGACTTAATTCACTCTATTTTTCTTGTATAAAAAGCCTTATGTGGTGGCCACAGCTACAACCTAGGTCCTCTGAATAGAGACTCTGGTGTGGGTTTTCACAGTCTCTTTCCAGAGGCCAGGGGTCAGATAGTTGCTGTAGGTCTGGCATCAACGGTGGCCTTGGCAAAGTTGCCCAGGGTAGCTGTGCAGCCTCTGGCTGATGGGTAGCAGTCATCAATACCGGCCATCAGTGACTTCTTGGGCACAGGAGCAGAGATGATGCCAGTGCCTCTGGGGGCAGGGATGAGACGCACCAGCACAGAGCCACAGTGGCCTGTCACTTTGCACGGAACAGTGTGGGGCTTGCCAATCTTATTCCCTCAGTAGCCTCTCCGCACAGGGACAATGGACAGCTTGGCCAAGATGACGGCCCCTCGGATGGCAGTGGCTACCTCTTTGGAGCACTTAACACCAAGACCAACATGACCATTGTAGTCCCCAATAGCGACAAAAGCCTTGAACCTGGTCCGCTGGCCAGCCCAAGTCTGCTTCTACACTGGCATGATCTTCAGAACTCATCCTTTAGGGATGCACCCAGGGAAAAAATAAATAATCCCGGATTCCTTAATGGGCAGGGAGAACAGGTAGATCTCCTCCAGGGACTTGATCTTCATGTCCTTAACCAGGTAGCCCAACCTGGTGACGGGGACCCCCTCCTTGTCTTTGGCTTTTACCTCCACAAGCCCAAGGGCCTCGACCACAGCCATGGCCTCGACCATGACCGCAGCCCCTAAGACTGCTGCTGAATCCTCTGCAGAAGACAGTGAGGCCTCCTAACCCTGGGCCCCGGGGTCCTCTGGGCCCTCCCGCTGCACCGGCATCATCCGTCACTTAGTATATTCCAGAAGAAGGAGAAGCCAACAAGCACTTTCTACCTCTGAAGGAGGAATCTCTTTGAAAAGGAACCTGGGGCTGGGATGCAGCTTTTCCAGCAGAATGTTTACTTAGCAGGCATGAAGCCCTGGGTTTGAGCTCCAGTGCGGCATAAACTGGACAAGATGGTACCTTCCTGTAATCCCAGCACTTGAAAGATGGAGGCGAGAGAATAACGAGTTCAAGGTCACCCTCTGCTACACAGGAAGTCAAAGTCAGCCTGATATATATCAGACTCTGTCCCGAGGTGGCAAAAATCAATCTACAAATGACACGCATGGTATGACTACAGTTATATGAAGTGTCCCGGATCAGAAAATCTATAGAGCTAGACAGTGGACTCGTGGGTTGGGGTAAGCAGACAATACTAACAGCACAGGGTGTCTGTAGTAATTTGACTGTAACTGGATCCCGTAAGCTCACAGGAAGGGGCACTATCAGGGGGTGTAGCTTTGTTGGAGTTGGTGTGGCCTTGTTGGAGGAAGTGTGTCACTGTGGGGGTGGGCTTTGAGGATGTCTGTGCTCAAGATACCGCCCAGTGTCTCAGTCCATTTCCTGTTGCCTTCTGATCAAGCTGTAGCCAGCACCATGTCTGCCTGCACGCCACCATGCTCCCTGCCATGATGGTAATGGACTGTACCTCTGAAATGGTAAGCGAGCCACCCCAATGAAATGTTTTCCTTTTAAGAGCTGCCATGGTCATGGTGTCTCTTCACAGCAATAGAAACCCTAACTAAGACAGTGTCTTTGGGGGTCATGAAAATGCTGTATAATTAGACCTTGGTGACAGGTGTACCATCTGTGAATATACTGAATAGAAGCAGCCGAACTAAACACCTCAGATAGGAGAGCTGAATGACATGTGAATTATTCTCAAGCCAGGTGTGGTAGCATATGCCTAAAATCTCAGCAGTCAGGAGGTTGAGGCAGGAGGATCACAGTAAGTTTTGGGCTAGCCTGAGCTATATGGCAAGATCTTGTCAGAGAAAGAGAGAAAGAAAGAAAGAAAGAAAGAAAGAAAGAA
>CABHPQ010164217.1:0-11396 GCA_902168405.1 Peromyscus aztecus
AAAAAAAAAAGACATTTACAGCACCTCCCACACATGGTCAAGACTACAGATAACTAATAGAAGTGTAGATACATAAATTGGACTATACACACTCAATGAAATGTCACACAATAATTTTCTAGGAGTGGTGGTATCTGCCTGCAACACCAGTATTAGAGGCAGAGTCAGGGAATCATGGGATCTAACCCAGATTGGGCTACAGACTAAGTTCCAAGCCAGTGTACACTACACAGTGAGACTGTCACAAAAGGAAGCCAGGTGTGGTGGCACACGTTTTTTAAATCCCAGCACTCAGGAGGCAGAGGCAGGCAGATCTCGGTGAGTTTGTAGCTAGCCTGGTCTATATAGTGAGTTCCAGGCCAGTGGGGGCTATGTAGACCCCTTGGGGGCAGGGAGACAGAATGATAATTTACTTCCTAGGTGGTGGCATACACCTAACACCAGCACGTGTGAGGTGGAGTCCAAAGGATCAGGAGTTCAAGCCAGCTTTGGCTACATAGTGAGTCTGAAGGCAGCCCGGGCTACACAAGAAACCAGAGGGAAGGGGGAGGGAGGGGGAGAGGGAAACTATACAGCAATTTAAAAAGTAAGCAAGTAAGCTGACAGGTGATGGTACATGCCTGTAATCCTAGCACTGCAGAGGTGGAGGTGAGAGCATCAGATCAGGTCAGCCGTGGTTACACAGCAAGTTCAAGACCAGCCTGTGCTATATGAGATCCATAAAAAAAAAAAAAAAAAAAGCAAAACCTAGAAAACAATGACTACCTTACAACATAGACGACTCTCACTGGCATAATGGACCCTCTAAAGATAGCCACCCTGTTATCTGTCCCAGAGTCTTCTAGAATGTTTCCATAGCCAAGTCTAGAGATAAAGTCTATGTGCCCTCCCCTTGATTCCAGAGAGACTCTGTAACTACCTCAACACACAGAAGGTGGTAGATATGAGGCAGTGTTACCTAAGGCTAGACCATAAAGTCTTGCTCTTGCACCTTGCTCTCAGGATGGTCCTCTCTTAGAAGGAGCCACCATGCTGGAAGGAAACCCAAGCAGCTCAGGAAAGACCCACATGCATGGGCAGGAAGCCTGAGCAAGCTGCACTGCTGTAGCTGGGCCGCTCACCAGCAGCAGCACACACTTGTCCACCACATCCCTTCCTGATCTGTCCATTCCAAAATGGGTAATTTGCTTTCTTCCCAGCTGCATGTTCCCCACTTCTCCAAATACATAAGCCATTTATGATGTTTAAAGAGCAGGCATGGTGGACACACCTGCAATCCTAGCATTTGGGAAGTGGAAGAAGGAGGATCAGAAAGTTCAAGGCCAGCCTGGGCTTACACAGTGAGCTACAGGACAGCCTGGGCTACAAAGTGAGACCCTGCTTCACAAAACAACAAAGATTGGGAGCTGGAGAGATGGCTCAGTGGTTAAGCAAACATATTGCTTTTGCAGAGGACCCAAGTTTGATTCCCAGCACCCCCATCAGACGGCTAACCTGTAACTCCAGTTCCAGAGGCTCTAAGGACCTCTTCTGGCCTCCATGGGCACTGCACTCACATGTACAAACTCTCACACTAATATAAAAAAAATGTTAAAAATAGCAACAAAGAAGCCTGGTGGCAGTGGCACGTGCCTGGAATCCCAGCACTCAAGAGGCTGAGGCAGGAGAATCTCAAGTTTGAGGCCAAAGGAAGAAAAAGAAAAAGGAAAAGGAAGACCTCAGAAGAGGCAGGAAAAAAGCATAAAAAACTCGTTCCCAACCACGGTACACAACACCAGGATAGCCACAGCAAAAGCTTAACTTTTAGTCCAGACTCGGAACGTTTTTTTCTTTGCTTCCTTTGCTTTAGTTTTGTTTTGTGTTTTAAGGGGAGGTTTTCACTTTGTAGCCCAGGCTAGCCTAGATCTCACCATGTAGCTGAGGCTGGCCTCTAGCTTGCAGGCAGCCCTCCTGTCTCAACTCCCCAAGCGCTAGGACAGCAGGTGTGCACCACCACAATTAGCCTGTGTTTCAGTAAAACTGGATCACATTGTTTCAATTTGCTTAAGGCTGCAGAAGGAATAGTGCAGGATTTAGCACTCAAACTAAGTTTCATTAAACCTTTGCCAGGCACCCCTGACTCCCAGCACCCCAAAACCTCCTAGAGGTGCTCAGGTTCCCCAAGCCTGTGTGGCATCCTCCCGCTGCCTGGGCGTCTACGGACCTGGACAATGCACGCTCTACTTTCTACCGAAATGTGATGAAAAGCCCTGAATTCTCATTATTTCTCCCACCCCAGGGATTCTCCTGAGTTCCTATAACAACCTGGCCAGATTCCATCTCATTTGACACAGTCATCAAAGGCAGCTTCGAGCCAAAAGAATCAGTTCCATTAAGCTCTGGGCTTGGCAAAGAGTGTAAGGGAGAAGGAGAGCCAAAGTTCCTGCAGACAGGCCTGGGGGCCCGAATGGAAGAAGGCTAGAAGGAACCTTTTCACTCTGGGCCTCTAGGCTGGACTTGGCCTAACGAAGCCTTGCTCAAAGGTCCTGTGGGATGGACATGGCCCCATTCACCTGTGTGGAGAGGCCACAAGAGCTAGCTGCTCTGGGGGTTTTTTAGGGAGGCTTGGGGCTCACAAGAAATGTCTCCCTACTATGCCCTGCTCTTCAGCCACTGTATTATGGTGCTTGGCAGAAGGCCCTTGAGGAGGAGGAACGCTGGGAGGTCAGTGCTGGGTGAGAGCTTGGTAGGAAGTCTTTTCAACCAGGAACAAACAGGCAGCCAGCCCCTGAATGCAAAAGCTGTGAGGGGCCCAGCTGGCTCAGGCAGGCTGCTAGGTTGTGGCCCCTGCTGAAGGCCCAGGCTGGGAGCAGACTGGCCAATGATGCTGCTTCCATCTCCCCATCACCAGCCTGCCTGCCTATGGCCTATGAGCCTCTCTCTCTATTCCAGAGACCCTCCGCAAACCCATGTATGGGGAGGCAGGCTTTAGCAGCAGACTATGGGCCAGAGGAGCATCTTGCCCCTCTGGATTTGCTGGAAAGCCCCAAGCAGAGAGCAGTAGGAAGCAAGGACAGACTTGGAGACTGGGGGAGGGGGGGGTCACAGGAAAGAAAGTACATAAAAAGGGGAGTTGGAGCTGGGTGTGCTGGTGCACATCTGTAATCCTATTACTTGGGAGTGAAAGCATGAGAGTCAGGAATTCAAGACTAACCTCAGCTACAGCTGCATAGTGAGTTTGAGGCCAACCTGGGCTACATGAGACTCTGTATCAAAAGATAAACAAGAGGCGTCCCAAATACCCAAAACAAGTCAGGTTATTGCCATTGCTCATGGATGACCACCAGAACTTGATGGTAAGACACTATTTCTGGAAACACACACACACACACACACACACACACACACACACACACACACACACACGTCACAGGGCATGGAGAAACCAAGTATGTACTGATCATGAAGCTTCCTCCCTACTGGCTAGCTTCACAGCTCCAGAAGGTGACATGCAGATTGCTGGGAGAGAAAGGTCATCAACAGTCTTACCTAGCTTGTGTGGCATGGCAAGATGTGCCCATGGGTTCAACCATGGTATGGAAGTTATGGGGGTGACTAACTGCTTTCTGGTCAGATTTAAGGCCCTCTCTACTCTACAGCAGGAAACCCAGACCTGGTACTGGAAACCTGGTCATCATATGCCTGGGAAGCTCAGAGGCCCCATGGGTGAAACTACTATTCTTTTGCTAAACGGACATAGCATGGAGCCATTTTCTAAATCCCTATCTCCCTGCCTGTAGATGAGTGTGGCTCCCAGACTCCATCAGAGGAGTTCGTTTGTGTGTTGGATGTTAACTAACTTGAAGTCTCCCAACTGGTCTAAGTGCAGAGAAGAAGTATCTGTGGAACGCTCAACCATAATAGGACATCTATACCAACCCCCAGCCCCAAGGCTCAGGGACTTTCACTGAAGAAGAGGCAGAAAGAGCCAGAAATTAGGAAGGAAGGGGACAGAACAGTGTCTTCTTTTTTTTTTTTTTTAAACTTTTTATTTTATGTGTATTAATGTTTTGCCTGTATGTATGTATATATACAGCATGTGTGCCTGGTGCCCACAGAAACCGGAAGAGGGTGCCAGGTCCCCCAAACTGGAGATATAGACTGTCTTGAGTTGTCAGGTAGGTGCTGGGATTGAACCTGGATCCTCTGCACTAGCAGCCAGTGCTCTTAATCACTGAGCCACCTCTCCAGCCCCGAACAGTGTCTTCTTGACATGACAGGACACTGAATTCTTGAGATCACAGGAGTTCCTGTTGCTGGCACAAGACCTGTACAAGATCAAGCCAGTCAACATTCCAGCATGGAGCTGGGGAGGAACTCATGAGCCGAAACCCTTAGTGGAGGAATATTGATAGTTGATGGCTTCTGGGAAAGGGAGAGTCCATTTTCTTTAAGGGTGTATAAGTTGACCATGCTCCATTGCATGACCCAACACCTATGAGTATCTGAGCAGCACAGATTGGAATCAGTGGGTTGTTTTTTTTTTTATGATATATAGAGTGTGATGGTTTGAATGAGACTGGCCCCCATAGGCTCATATATTTGCATTCTTAGTGCCCAATTGGTCAACTCTTTGGAAATACTAGGAGACATGGCCTTGGTGGAGATGGATCCCTGGGAGTAGACTTTGAGGTTTCAGAAGCCCACACCAGGCCCAGTGTCTTCTCTCTCTGCTGTGGATCAGGATGTAAAGCTCTTAGCTACCACCCCAGAACCATGCCTGTCTGTATGCCATCATGCTCCCCTAGGATGACAATGGACTAACCCTCTGAAACTGTAAGCCAGCCCCCAGTTAAATGCTTTCATTATAAGAGTTTCCTTGGCCTTGGTGTTTCTTCACAGTAATAGAACAGTGACTAAGACAGAACATGGGAGGCTGTGGGGGTGGATCTGGGAGTTAAATGGAAGAGTTGGGGATGAATATGAACAAAATACATTGAATGCATGTAGGAAATTCTCAAAGAATAAAAATCCTGCATTTTTTATTTTTATTTTTTTAAACAGGGTCTCTCTACCTAACTCTGGCTATCCTGTAGACCAAGCTGGTCTTGAACTCACAGAGATCCAAAATAATAGTCACTGGCACCACAACCCATTCCCAAATAAAATGCAAACTTTTCTGTAACCTTCATGTGATGGCCACTCTTGGTTGTCAACATGACTACATCTGGAATTAGCCAAACCCAAACTGCTGCTTATACCTGTGAGGGACTCTTCTTGACTGCATCATTCCAGTCAAGAAGACCCACCCAAAATCCAGATTCTTACTTGCCCGTCTAGCAAGTCCATTCCTTCACTGGCATTAGAGCCTACTTCTTAGAGCCTACTTCTTCAGGATTCCAGCATATAGTATACTGAAGACCAGCTGAGACACCCAGCCTCCTGGACCAAACAACTATTGGATTCTTGGACTTTCTGTCGGAAGACAGCCATTGTTGGAATAGTCAGACCACTGACTTTAGGGCATTCTAATAAATCCCATCTGTACAGTACGCATTCCTTCTCTTAATTCTGTTTCTCTCCACCTGGACTAATGCACCCTGTGCAGCTAAGCAGGAGTGCCAGAGGGAGTCAAATACATAATTTACCATCTACTGTTCGGTATAGATAATACAAGATGGTAGCAAGAGCATCTCGCCAAGAGCCGAGGGAAAGTCAGAGGCAGTAGGAGAGAGAGGAAAGGGGAGGGAGGAGAGGGGAGGGGAGAGAGGGAGGGGAGGGAAGAGCAGAAAAGGGAGGGATATAGGGAGGGAGAGGAGAAGAGAAAGAGGAGAGAAGGAAGGGGAGGGGAAGAGAGGAGGAAGAGGAAGACTGAGAAAGAAAGATAAGGCCCTTTTCCACTACCATCTAAAACTGACCAGGGTCTGTGAGATGGCTCATTAGGTAAGGGTACTTGAAACTAGGTCTGGTGACCTGAGTTTAACACTCAGAATCCACACGGTGGAAGGAGAGAACTGAGTCCCAGAACTAAGTCACAATCGACTCACATACAATAAATAAGAAAACAGCCCACACAATGGGTAGGGATGTGCCAGGCAGAGAGTGTGAGAGCTAAACAGGAGAGACTGGGATGGGGAGAACTAACAGGCAGAAGGGTGCACAGCTGACAGGAAACCCAAGGTTTATACCACTTCCTGCCTTGACAATTCCATAGCTGACTCTTGTCTGGGGACTGGTCTTCTGTCTGAGTTTCAAGCAGAGGAACTTGGGGTCAAAGCTACAGGCATTGCAAGCAGTCTTCAGACTTCTCTTGTTTTATTCTGGTTTCCTTTCTGTGGCTGTCAGAAAACACTTTGACCAAAAGCAAAATAGAGAGGAAAGGGTTTATTTGGCTTCACTTCCATGTCATGGTTCATCACTGAGGAAAGTCAAGGCAGGAACTCAAAGGCAGAAAACAGGGAGGAACGCTGCTTGTTGGCTTAATCTCTGGCTTACTCACTGACCAGCCCATGCTTAGCTAGCTTTTTTATACAGCTCATGAACACCTGCCTAGGGATAGTGCCACCCACAGTGGACCGAGGTCCCCCTGCATCATCAACAATCAAAACAGTCCCTCATAGGCATGCCCATATACTAACATGATCTAGGCAAGTCTATAGTCAAGGCTTTACTCTCAGATGATTCTAGACTGTGTCAAGTTGGTAATTAAAGCTAACTTGGACATCATCCTAAACCTTTTCCCTTCCCAGGAGATCAGGCTAAACTCGGTTAGCTGAGATAGGTCCCTGGCTCCTCCTGGCTATGAGCCATGTTCTGCAAGGCCAGAGGGAGAAAGAACCAGAGATACACAGTTTTCCCCAAAGCTGATCTCCAGCCATCTTAGGACCAGGGAAGTAAACTGGTGAGTTCTGGCCATGGGACAGGTGATGCATCCTGCAGGAAACCAATGGCCAACCAGCCTAAGAGCATAAAATCCAATCATGGCCTAAGTTATATTAAGGGGGGGATGGCCCCGAAGAGATGGCTAGTAGTTAAGAACACTTGCTTCTCTTGCAAAAGACCTGGGTTTGGTTCCCAGCACCTATTATGCGCAGTGTGGTAGGTATGACAAAAATGCATGCAAATAGACAAAAATTTGACTTGTAACTTGATAGGGGTGTGTGTGTGTGTGTGTGTGTGTGTGTGTGTGTGTGTGTGTGTGCGCGCACGCGCGCACTATATTGTATATGTGCAGAGACAAGATGAAGACATCAGGTGTCAGGCCTGGTGGTTGTGGTGCACACCTTGAATCCCAGCACTCGGGAGACAGAGGATCTCTGTGAGTTCAAGGCCAGCCTGGTCTACAGAGTGAGATCCAGGACAGCTAGGACTGTTACACAGAGAAACCCTGCCTTGAAAACCCAAAAAACAAACAAGCAAGCAAAAAAAGAAGACATCAGATGTCCTGTTGATCACTCTCTGCCATTATTCCTTTGAGAGAGGGTCTCTCACTGAACCTGGAGCTAGGCTGATGGCCAACAAGCCCCAGGAGTCCCCCTGTCCCTGCCTCTGACAGTGCTGGCACACAGTCCAGTCCACATCAGTCCTTTTAAATGAGTTCTGGGATCTCAAACCCAGGTCCTCATGCTTGTCCAATAAGCACCCTTACACAATGAGCCATCTTTCCAGCCTCTTGGGCATTTAAAATTAAAAATTCCACTAGAGGGCCAATGAGGTGGCTCGGCAGGTAAAGGCAGTTACTGCCAGGCCTGACCACCTGAGTTTAATCCCCAGGCCCCACACCACAGGACAAAACTGACTCCCTAAAGTTCTTCTCTGACCTCACATTTGCACTGTTGGCACGTAAACACACTTACTCTCTCCCTCTATCTCCCTCCTCAACACACACTCACTAAATTAAAATGTAACTTTTTTAAAGACCTGAAACCATCTGAAACACAATAATAGAAAAATAGTTTTTTAAAATGCACAGCATGACCACGTGATGGGTTATTATGTAGTGACTACGCGTGTTTCTTTTTCTTTCTTTTTAATAGGATGTTTCACAAATGGGCATGTTATTCTCATGCAGGGGTCACGATAATCTCTGTAAAACTGCAGTTTTAGCGTATGTGCTGCTGACCTGAGCACCTCCCCCCAGCCCCATAGAATAAGTCTTCAAAGAGGAAAAACCGAGAGGGGCTGGAGAAATGGCTCAGTGTTTAAGAGCACTGGCTGCTCTTGCAGAGGACACAGGTTTGGTTCCCAGCATCCACATGGCAGCTCACAACTGCCTAACTCCAGTTCCAGGAGACCTGGTGCCCTCTTCTGGTCTTGGAGGCACCTGCACACACATGTGGTACACAGACATACAAGCAGGCAAAACACCTATGCATATAGAATAAATGTTAATTTAAAAATGAAATATATATTAAAACAATTTTATATACATATACATTTTCCATTTATTAAAAATGAAAGCAAATTTTCACACTAATGACATGAAGATGTTTATTTTTCCATAAAGAATTAAATCTCAGTGGGGCACAGTATACACACCGGTCATCCCAACATTCAGGAGACAGAGGCAGGAGGATTACTATGAGTTCCAGCCCAGTCTGGTCTACAGAGTGAGTTCTAGGCCAGTCAAAGCTGTACAGTGAAACTTTCTCCAAAGAACAAAACCTAATAAACCAACAATAAATCTTGGCTAGATATCTAATATTGCAGAATGTAGAACATCTTCAACAGTTTTCAGAGCTGACAGATATTTTGATTTCATAAGCAATGCTGGGATCACCACTTCACAGAAATACATACTGCAAAATGGCAAAAGTGTTTTTTTAGGGCCATTTCAAAAATTCCTAGAAAGTGTTCTAATTCTACCAAAATTCATTTAATGATTTTTAATTTTAACCATTTGTTAATGCATAGATTACATGCGAGCATATTCTTTCTAATAAATTTAACCTTTGTTTTTAAGTGAAACTCAAGTCAACTCTAAAAGGAATTTTTACATGTGTGTATTACGTGTGTGAATGCATGTGGGTTGGGTGTGCAAGTGTGTGTGTATGTGTGTGTGTGTGTGTGTGTGTGTGTGTGTGTGTGTGTGTGTAGCCAGAGAACTACATTGAATGTCATTACTTAGGAGTCATCCATCTTGCTTTTTGACAGTCTCTATCTGACCTTAATGGTAGGCTGAGCTGGTCAGCCAGAGAGCCTCAGGTCTCTGCCTGTCTCTGCCTACCTACCCTGGTACATACCCTGAACGGGCTGCTTTTCACATGGGTGCTGAGGCTCAACTCAGTCCTGGTGCTTGTGTGGAGAGCACTTGCTAACTGTCCCATCCTCTCAGACCCCAAATAGCAATTTTTAAGTCAAACATTCTAATACATCCCGAGAAATACTGTAATACTCGTGTGTATGTGTGTGTGTGTGTGTGTGTGTGTGTGTGTGTGTGTGTGTACACGTACATGTCAGAGGTTAATTTCCGGTGTCTTTCTCTACTGCTCCCCACCTTTTTTTGAGAGAGTGTCTCTCTTTGAACCTGGAGCTCAAGGACTATCCACAGCGGCTGACCCGAGAGCCTAGGCACCCTCCTCTCCCTCAGCACTGGGGTTACAGACACATGACACCACACCCAGCTTTTTATGTGGGTGCTGGAGACCCAAACTCAGGGCCTCATGCTTGTATGGCAGACACCTTACCAACTGATCATGTCTTCAGCTCCAGCAGGGGATGCTCTGAGAGGAAATTAGTGTCCTGTTTCTGAGAACCTCTACTTTACAGTGTTAGTGTCGGCCGTGAACTTGATCTAAATCTGCTGTTTGAACAAGTTACACAGGTCGCTCCACAGCTTTATTAGATCCTGAAGGACCTGGGCGATTAGTGAAGTACACTCTGTACATTTCTGTGAGGATTCTGTTCCCAGAGCCTGGGAACACTGTCCCTAACGTGAGTGCCATTAGCCATAATACTGTCATCCCAGAGATGTCTACCCGTAGACAGCCTCTACCACACACTCCTGCAGCCTCATCAGTGACTCAGAATCGAGGGAGACATGGACCATGAATGGAAGCCTCTGACACTATGAGCTAAAGTAACTCTTTCCCCTTGAAGCTATAAATATTGGGGGTCAAACAGCAAAACAGTGACTGCCATCAAACCCCCTAATCCCACATTTTAGTATAACTGGACTTGTAGACTTTTTATAAATTTTATTTATTATCATTGCGTGTGCAACGTGCTGTAATGTGGGTGTGGATGTCAGGAGGACAACTGTGTGGTCCACTTCTTCCACTTTTACTGGGGACCCAGGGATTGAACTCAGATCTCCAGGCCTGCACAGCCAGTGCTTTCTTTGGCTGCTGAGCCATCTTGCCAGCCCCTGTGGACTTGTTTTCTCCCTACTTGGGGGTATTAGAATCTACCCCTCCTCTTAATGCCAAATTTGTCCAAGCGCGGCCAGTGTTTTCTTTCAAGCCAGTTACTGTGTGCGCATCTCTCACCTCCACAGCAGTCTCCAACTTTCCACGGCGACTTTCTTGCCTCTAACCTGGATTCACCATCTCTCAATGGGCCCTATGTGTTCTTGTGTAATGGCATTTAGGACCCGGGCACTGAATGCTGGTGTGTTCAAAGGTACTGGAGTGTCACATCTCTGCCCTTTCAGTGAGCACACCAGGAAACTGGGAAATGTAGTGGGTAGCTGTTTTAACCATGCCAGGAAGCATTGCCCCTAGTGAGGTAGCAGGTAACTGTTACACCTACCTATGACCTTGAGGTACATGTGTACCTCAAGGGGGGGTGGGTGCTTAAAACCTGGGATGCATGCAAGGGACTCTGTCTTTGCTACCTCGTGGTTTGGACACTGGGATGGACCAGGGCAGAGCTTGCCAGAGAACAACATTAGATCGTGCCTCACCCTTCCAGGATTCTGTGACAAATTCCTTTATTCTGTCTTGTGAATTAACCCCCAAATGAATTCCTTTGATCATTAAGCAGACTCCATGGATTACTAGCAATACAATCCCCATTATCTGGCACCCAACTCCCCCACGTGGGAACGTGGGTTGGCCATTCTTGGCCTTTTACCCACCCAGATAACTTCCATGGATCCCCGCCCACACGAGGGAAATGTACTGGAAGTATGTGTGTACACACATGTGTGAAGTCCTGGCTTCACACTGATGTCCTTGATTCAAATACAACACCACATGGCACTTTCTCTCATCTCCCTCCTCCCACAGTGACAGCCCCAGGTCCACACCAGTAGTTACTTGGAGTTATTTGTTCGCTTTATACTTAATTTTTCACTCTTTTTTCATGTGTATGTGTGTGTGTCTATGTAGGTGTGCGCACATACGTGCCCGCGCATGTGTGTGTGTGTGTCTGTGTGTGTGTGTGTGTGTGTGTGTGTGTGTGTGTGTGTGTGTGTG
>CABHPQ010164217.1:11406-32315 GCA_902168405.1 Peromyscus aztecus
TGTGTGTGTGTGTGTGTGTGTGTGTGTGTGTGTGTGTGTGTGTGTGCGTGCCCACAGAGACCAGAAGAGAGCAATAGGATCCTCTGGAGCTGGAATTACAGGTAGTTGTGAACTGTCCAACATGGATTTTAGGAAGTGGATTTGGGACCTCTGGAAGAGAACTGAGCCATCTCTCCAGTACCACTGTTTGTTTGTTTGTTTGTTTGTTTGTTTGTTTGTTTGTTTGTTTGTGACAGGATTTCATGTACCTGACACTAGATTGGAATCCTGACCCTTCTGCCTCCTCATCTCAAATGCTGGGATTGCAGGCACGAGCCACCACCCCATTCCCCCACTACAGTTATTTATTCTAACCTATAATGCACTCAACGTAGTTCTGATTTACTACATCGATATTAGTACTGAGTGGGTGTTACTGATAATATTTCTGGGGCTGGAGAGATGGCTCAGTGGTTAAGAGCTCTTGCTTCTCTTCCAGAGGACCCAGGTTCAATTCCCAGCACCATATGGTGTCTGTAAATCCAGTTCCAGAGGATCCAATGCCCCTTTTCTAGCCTCTGTAGGCACCAGGCAAACACATGGTACATAGACATACATGCAGGCAAAGTACCCATGTATATAAATACATGTGTGTGTGTGTGTGTGTGTGTGTGTGTGTGTGTGTGTGTTTCATACTATTTTGGCTAGCACTCTTTGTTTTCAGGATGATCATTTGTTAACCATTAATTGATGATTGAAATCAGAATAGTCAATTTATGCTACCTTCAGATAAAATTAAGAGGAATTTGGACCCAAGTGTGTTGTCTCAAGTTGGGAGGCAAAGGCAAGGGGATTATCATGTGTCCAAGGCCAGCCTGGGCTACATAATGAGTTTGAAGATAGCCTATGCTACAAGATGAGAGACGGTCTTTAAAAAGAAAAAATAAAAATCCCCAAGTATGGTGGTACGGAATTGTAATCTCAATACTTAGAAGGCAGACGCAGGCAGATCTGGGAGTTCAAGGCCAGTCCGGTGTACATAGTGAGTTCCAAGCCAGCCAAAGCTACATTGTAAGATCCTGTCTCAAAACAACAAAATAACAGCAATGGCAAAAATCACCATGGATGGTGGAAGACACCTATCTGTAGTCCTAACACTTTGGAAGTGGTGGCAAGAGGGTCAGAAGTTCAAGGACAGCACCAGCCACTGTAGTAGTTTGAAAGAATGGCCCCCAGGAACTCCTGTGTTTGAATGCTTGGCCTATAGGGAGTGGCACTAATAGGTGTGGCCTTGTTGGAGTGGGTGTGTCCTTTTTGGAGGAAGTGTGTCACTGAGGTGGCAGGCTTTGAGGTCTCATATGTGTTCAAGCCACACCCAGTATGGTAGACAGTTCGTTTCCTGTTGCCTATGGATCGAGATGTAGAACTCTCAGCTCCTTCTCCAGCACCAAGTCTGCCTGCATGCTGCCATGCTTCTCACCATGACAATAATGGACTAAACCTCTGAAACTGTGAGCCACCCCAATTAAATGTTTTCCTTTATAAAAGTTGCTGTGGTCAGGGTGTCTGTTTCACAGCAATAGAAACCCTAACTAAAACAGCTACATTATGGGTTTTGAGGCCAGCCTGGGCTATATACTGAGTTCCAGGTTACCCTGGCCTAGAATGTGAGACCCTATCTGCCTCCCCTTCCCCAAATAAAACAAAAACATAGGTGCCATGTAGCACAGCCCTGCCTTCAAAGGTCTAGACTGCATTCCATAGCCTACATGGAAGGGCGGGACATCTCTCATGCATTTCTGAAAGCTTCCCTGGATGAGCTGGATGCTGTATACTGTGCCCTGGACAGGAGCCTCATCAGCCCTCCAAGCACCCAAATAATCTACATGAATCATACTGACTGTGCCGAGGATTCCTTGGACCAGTCATGGAGTGTACAATCGCACGCGTTTACAACTTTCTCCAGCACGGGATGAGATCAGCAGAGCCCAGCCTCATCTCACTGTTCACCTCATATGCCAATCTTCCAGCTCACCCATCTTCCTGCTCCCCTCCCCACTGTTTGCTCCTCTTCTTCCATCCCCCTCCTCTCTCCTTTTAGAATCAAACACAATTCTTTCCCGCTGTCAAGCAGAGCCACCTCCTCCTCCTTTGAAGCCTTGTTCAAGGCATTCTGAGAACAAAGACAGCCTTCTTCCTAAGAGAAATTACGGTGGATAAAATTGCCTCCGCCTCATTACACATACAAGGGTTGGAATCTTTTTAAAGCTTGGCCAGTTATAAATTGCAAGCCAACAGCTGCAAAACCTTCTGAAGACGATCCTCTCCAGACTCCAAGACTGCCTCGGAACTGGGGCTGCAGGTGGCTCAGGCTGCCTGGGATCACTCCTCGCTGGGGACCTTCAGCTTGCACAGCCACCTTCTCATGTCCTCTCCTGTCCTCCTACCCTCGGATCTCCAACCAAGCAGTCGCCACCCCACACTCCCTTCCAGGACACCAGCCACAGGCCTGGGAGTAAAGCAGGGTCCTGTAGACATGAGTTCTAGTACATGGGGGACCTGGCAAGTCATGTGTCCCGCAGCCCAGCAAAGCACACTAAGGTCAGGGGCTCTTTCCTCTCACTACCTTTGTTTCTGATGAGAGTTGAGACTGCTGCCTTGCTAGCTTGAAGGTCCATGCAGGGCCCTTGCAGACTTGGGAAGGATAGAATACTAACTTCCCAAGAGGCTGGCATGTGCTCCTGGAGACAGCCCTCCACTCTGGTGTGTCAGTGAAGGGGAAGGCAGAGCCACTCACTGCAAACCTACTGGATCTCTAGGTGGGAAGAGTATGTGTGCAATCTGAACAACATTTGAAAGCTGCTGTTGCCTGGATTAATTTCTAATTAGTAAGAGTTTTAGTTGCCTTGACATTTTCATTGCTAATGGGAAGTGGGGGGTGTGAGATTTGCTTATTATTAATTAATACAAAAAATAGCCCAAAATGGGTTGGTAATATATAAGTAGGTTGTGGTCTTTCAAATGTAAGAGTTCCACTGGGCGTGGTAGTGCATGCCTGTAATCCCTGCACGTAGGAAGCTGAGGAAAGAGGAGTATAGAGAGTTCAAGGTCAGCCTGAACTACCTAGTGAGTTCCAGGTCAGCCTAGACTAAATAACAAGACCCTGTTTTAGAAAAAAAATAAAATGAAAATAATAAAATCAAATCAAAATAAGTGGGCTGGGTGGCGGTGGCGCAGGCCTTTAATTCCAGCACTTGGGAGACAGAGCCAGGCAGATCTCTGTGAGTTCGAGACCAGCCTGGGCTACAGCGTGAGATCCAGGACAGGCACCAAAACTACACAGAGAAACCCTGTCTCAAAAAAAAAAAAAATCAAAATAAACAACGACAACAAAAGCAAGATTTGAAGGAAGATGTAGATGATGGAAGGCAACAGCCAATGAAATGCTGAGTGTGGGAGTGAGGAGGTGCCCTGGAGGATGGACGCTGAGTTCCTAGCACAGGAGGTAACTGGTCCTGCAGCATTCCCTCCATTCCCAGAGCCTCCCTGACCATGGCCATCTGAGCCGCACTGAAGGGCCTCCCAAGTCCCCTCATCCATTCCCTACCAGAGCCCCAAGGCCACCGTCAACATCTCCAGCCTTAAGTTAAGCACTAGCCTCCATAGACTCCTCACCAAGCAAGTGGCATTTCTGTTGGGATTTCAAAACTATACTTGTATCTAGGTTTGGACAGTGTGGTGGTTTGAAAGAAAATGGCCCCCAAAGGAAGTGGCACTATTAGATGTGGCTTTGTTGGAGTAGGTGTAGCCTTGTGGGAGGAAGTGTGTCACTGTGCAGGTAGCTTTGAAGTCTCCTATGCTCAAGCTATGCAGTGTGGCACACAGTTCACTTCCTGTTGTCTGCAGATCAAGATGTAGGACTCTCAGCTCCTTCTCCAGCACCATGTCTACCTGCATGTCACCATGCTACCCACCATGACAACAATGGACTAAACCTCCAAACTATAAGCCAGTCCCAATTATATGTTTTCCTTTATAAGAGTTGCTGTGGTCATGGTGTCTCTTCACAGCAACAGAAACCCTAACTAAGGCAGACAGTTCTAGAACTTTCTAGGATGAAATATTACTGAGCTGGAAAAGTAGTTTTTCTTTTCAAGTTTGGTGCTCTTCCAAATGTTTAGGCAATCACCTCCATTATAGGAAAATCCAGACAAAGGCTAGGTGTGCAGTGGACTTGGCCTTTAAGGGATGGTAGCCCACTAGGGCCAATAAAACCAGGTAGCACAGTGTCCAGGCCTTATGTTCTTGCTGAGGTATAGCAGGAAACCACATATCAGGTTATCCCTACACTTCATATAACTAGGGTGCCCCCACAGGCACCCTAGAGGACGGTTCAATGTACCCAGAAAGCCTTGTTCTTTTCCCACTATGCCTTTGGTTAGTGATACACAAATGTGTTGGGGGTTTTTCAAAATATAAGAGCTAGACCTGGGCACGAAGACTATGAGTTTGAAGCTTGACTTGGGCTAGTGAGTTCCAGGCCAGTCAGAGCTCTACAGCAAGACCCTGTTCCAAAAATCCAAACCCACAAATGACAGCAACAAAGGCAATATTTGAAGACATGGCTTCAGAGCAAGTCCACCCCAGGGTCTGTGAGCCACTGCCAGGCAGAGAGGTGCAGGGCAGCACTGGTAGTCAGGAGGCTACCTCCCAGGCTCAGTGAGGAGCTTCAGGGGACAGGGCATTCAGGGACGGAGCTCAGTTCTGCTGCTGCTGGCTGAGTGACCTTGGCCAAGTTCCCAAAACTCAGTTTGGGGTTTTTGTTTTGTTTTGTTTTGTTTTGTTTTGTTTTGTTTTTGAGACAGAGTTTCTTTGTGTCACAGCTGTCCTGGAACTCACTCTGTAGACCAGGCTGGCCTCAAACTCACAGAGATCGCCTGCTTCTGCTTCCCAAGTGCTGGGATTAAAGGTGGGAGCCACCACCACCTGGCAGAAACTCGGATTTTTCTAAACAGGAATGTAAACCTGTTGAGCAGCAAGTCTACGTTGTACCTGCTCTTATCCCGCCTCAGGGCAGCAATGTGTGCATGATGAGTCCTGACTTTCCACTCTGTAGAATGGGATGTGCAACAGCAACCCCTGATGGGGCAGATTTTTGTGATTCTGACAGGCTAACGGATGTGTAACGTTTACAGTCACCACAGAGAAACGACAAATGTTTGAGGGGGACCAACATATTTGCTCTGCATGGCAGAGGTACATGGGTATAGAATCATGACATGCAACTGCAAAGATAGGTGTGTTGTGTGTCAATTTAAACATACAGGGCTGGTGAGATGGCTCAGTGAGTAAAGGCACTTGCCATCAAACCTGAGACCCGAGTTCGATCCCCAGAACCCATGTGGTAGGAGAGAACCAATTCCTGCAACTCATGCCATAGCTCACACCCCTTGACATACCTGCACACAAAATAAATAAACAAATATAATACAAATACAAATAAGGGGCCTGGAGAGATGGCTCCACAGTAAGGGCATTTGCTTCTCTTCCAGAGGACTCAAGTTCAATTCCCGGCACCTGAATTCAGCAGCTCACAACTGCCTGTAATTCCAGCTCCAATGGCTCTGACATCCTCTTCTGGCCTCCACAGGCACCAGAACACCCATGGCACACACACACACACACACACACACACACACACACACACACACACATGCACACACACATACAAGCATACATGCATGCATGCATGCAAATCAAAAATATAAATAAAAATAAAACCACAAGCTGTCCTATTCAGTATGTGTTTAATGTGTGTTACTTTATATGAATATGAATTCCCACATTCATTTCTCAAGTTCATATGAAAAGACACACTTCTTAAGCTACCCCTGCAAAGAATTATTTTTTCAGTTCATAATACTGATTGCTTCTCAGCCTTTTGGATAAGATCAAGAGATAATAGCACGTGTCACGTGAGGAAGTGAGCCATTAGAAGTCTCCTACATCACTGATGGGAATGTCACATGGAGAGCCACTTGGAAAAACAATGTGAGAGTTTCTCAAGAAGTTAAACGTATGTTTTCTACACTTGCCTTATAAGCTAGCCATCTTGTTCCCAAGGCCAACCTGGTCTACAGAGGAAGCTACAACACAGCCAGGGTTACCTATGAGACCCTCTCTCAAAAACACAACAGGAAGGAAGAAGAAGAAAGCATACATCCACACAAAGGACGTTCACAGCAACTTTATTCATCATAGTCAGGCCCGGGGGAAGCTCCAAACGTCCACTAACCAGTCAACGGACAAACAAGTTCTTGAACATTTTTCCAACGGAACACTTGTCAGCATTAAGAGATGACTGACTGACAGACACAGCGACACAGGGAACAGCAAAGCACGCTGTGGAAGGAAGAGGTGGCTGTGGAATTCCATTAGCACACTACAGTCTAGAATAGCAGAACAGATGAGAAACTGATGGGACCTGGGGTCAGGGAGGATTGGCCCCGCCAAAACACAAGCCAGCGGTTAGCATGATGGAAATGCTTTACACCCAGTGTGCATGTGTATAAGCATGTGCAGCTGCATGTGTTTGGGTGTACATTGTGCATGGGGAGACAGGAAGTTAGTTAACCCGGGGTCCCTTCCTCAATCAGCTCCCATCTTATGTTTCTGAGTTAGGCATTTCACTGAACTTGGAGCTCATCCATGTGACTGCACTGGTGGAACACCACAGTGGTCCTCCTGTCTCCACCTCCCCAGTTTATACAGGAAGGCTACTGCACCTGGCTTTTCTCTTCTAAGTGCATGTGTACATGGTGTTCCTGTGTGTGCAGTTGCACACGTGCTTGTATACGTGTGCATGTGGAGGCCAGAGGATAACCTCAAGCGTCATTCTTGGGCTTGCCATCTACCTCCTTTAAAACAGGCTCTTTCATTGGCCTGGAGCTCTCCAGGGAGGCCCAGGGCTCCTAGCTCTGCCTCCCCAGCACTGAGATTAGAAGTGTGTGCCTCGTTCTTCATGTATGTGCTGGCGACTGAACTTAGATCCTCATGCTTGTGAGGCAAGCAATTTACCAGCTGGGCCATTTCTCACATGATCATGGCCATGAATATGCAGCTGCATGTCCGTCAAAGTTCATAGAACTGTACAATTTTGCAGGCAAATAATGCCGTAAGAGACTAGATATTAGCCGGGCGGTGGTGGCGCACACCTTTAATCCCAGCACTCGGGAGGCAGAGCCAGGCGGATCTCTGTGAGTTCAAGGTCAGCCTGGGCTACCAAGTGAGTTCCAGGAAAGGCGCAAAGCTACACAGAGAAACCCTGTCTCGAAAAACCAAAAAAAAAAAAAAAAAAGAGAGAGAGAGAGAGAGACTAGATATTCAAAGCCATGTACAATGGTTACCTAGGAGAGACAGGAACTGAGCAAGGAGGATAATGAAAGGTAACTGCCTTTTGCTCTGCTAACCACATCTAGATTGCTTGATACCCCCCCACCCCACTCCCTGCCATGCTGGGAATCTAATCCAGGGTCTTGCACATGTAGGTAAGCACTCTATCACTGAGCCCCACCTTGGACCCTGTTTGAACTTTTGTGTTGGATATATAATTTACATAATTGGTAAAAATACCATTGAGATTTTCAGGAATAAAAATGCTGGTTTTTTTTTTTTTTTCAAAAGAATACAGTGAGCACCAATGGAATCATGGGAGAAGGCTCACAGCACATGTAGGCATGCCCTCCTGATTGGCTGAGCTAGACAACTACAAAGATGACCTTCCTCTCACCTCTCACCTTCCTCACCCTCTTCACCTCCTCATCCCTTCTGATGACCCATGCATTCCACAGTGACCAGGCCGGGGGGCCTCCATCAAGAGTGTTGGCTGCGACTCACCTCAGTGACAAAGAGTGTTCGAGGGTCAATGATGTCCAAGAAGTGCCTGAAGCGACCGTAGAAGGATGTCTAGGGAAGGAGGGGAGAGGAGGTCAGAGGCTGTACCCAAGCTCAGGACACTGATGGCCTTACCCACAGTCCCCAGGATTTCCCATGTGGGTGATGGAGGCCACTGAGGCCTCGGTCTTTCTCCCAGGGCTGGGAGCTTCGTAAAATCAACTCAGAGAGACCATTAGGATACATCATGATGCCAGGTGTGGCGGCATACTCCTTTAGTCCCAGCATTCAGAAGGCAGAGGCAGGCAGACGTCTGTGAGGTTGTGGCCAGCCTGGTCTACAGAGTGAGTTTTAGGAAAACAAGGGCTATGTAGAGAGACCCTTTCTCAAAACAAAAAAAAAAAAAACAAAAAAAGATACATGATGATTGGGGCTGAAGAGACGACCCAGCCATTAAGAGCACTTGCTGCTCTTTGGAGAACCTGAGTTTGGTTCCAGCACCCACACCAGGTAACTCACAACTGCCTGTAACTTAAGCTCCAGGGGATCCAATGTTCTCTTCTGGCCTCTGTGGGTACCTGCATTCACATGTGCACAGACACACATCTTTTTTTTTTTTTTTTTTTTTTTTTTTTTTTTTTTTTGGTTTTTCGAGATGGGGTTTCTCTGTGTGGCTTTGCACCTTTCCTGGAACTCGCTCTGTAGACCAGGCTGGCCTCGAACTCACAGAGATCCACCTGGCTTTGCCTCCCAAGTGCTGGGATTAAAGGCGTGTGCCACCACCGCCCAGCGTCACACATCTTTTAAAAAAAAAAAAAAAAGAGAGATATCAGGACTTCTCCAACCTTTTTCCCAGGTGTCCCCCATGTTTCCGCTTCCCTCCCACTGTGCTGAGATCTAGTCTAGGCACTTTTGAAGCACTCAAGCATCCCTGGGTACCTTCCTTGTTCAGGAACTCCAGAGAGAGCCAGCTTGCCTGTCTCCCACAGGGCCCCTCTCCAAGGTCCTGCTCTGCCTCCAGGGCGCAGCTCCCCACAGGCAGAGCCCAAGCATGGCAGCCGCAACTCACAGCCCAGGCCCTCCTTCAACTCACTGCCCCGTTGCCACAGGGAAGCGCAGAACAAGGGGCCAGCCTGGCCCAGGAGCAGGGGCCCTGGAAAAGGAGGGCTTTGTGCAAAGCAGGCCACAGGCATTCAAGCACAGTGAAAGGGAACCAAGCAACAGGGCCGCTGGGCCTTCTGCCTGAGGACCGAGCCAATAGGGCAAGGCTGAGCTCAGCCTTGAAAGAGGGGGTGTTGGCTCAAGGATGAAGGGGCGAGGTGCAGGCACGGGAGGTTCATGCCTCACTGCACTCTGGGCTTGGCCCCAAAGTCCTCCCTGGAGTCCCACAGCTCCGAGTACCACTCTCCGCACAGTGAAGGAAGAGAGGCCTGCCTGCCACTCACCCCCTCAGTGCTTACCAGGGCGGCACACGCTGCAGGAACTCCAATCCTTGCCCTTCCCAGTGAAGGCCCTGCAAGGTCCCTGAGGTTTCTCAAGGATCTCACTCCAAGCCTATTCTCTATTTGCGTTCCCTGCCCACCTGCCGTGCCTACACGGGGACAGCCAGCCCCTCCATAACTACTTACATCCTACCTCTGTACGAGCAGGGACCAGAACAAGCCTCGGCACCATTCCTAAGGCAGAGATGTTCTTCCCCAACCTCCCACAGCCCAAGTGGTTGCAACTAGTCTCATCTTAAGACATACGGACACGCCGGGCGGTGGTGGCGCCCGCCTTTAATCCCAGCACTCGGGAGGCAGAGCCAGGTGGATCTCTGTGAGTTCGAGGCCAGCCTGGTCTACAGAGCGAGATCCAGGAAAGGCGCAAAGCTACACAGAGAAACCCTGTCTCGAAAAACCAAAAAAAAAAAAAAAAAAAAGACATACAGACACAATGCTCATTCATAATGTCCTGACAAAACTTCATCCCTAAGAATACAAGGAGAGTCCCCACCGCACCATTCATGAACGGACTGACTTTTCCTAAGTGTGAACGCCGTGTCAACTCGTATGTTCAAGTAACAATTATGATATAAAAAAATGATTATGATTTCACAAAATGTATGCCAGCAGTGAGATAAGAGGAGATGGAGAGAGGATGGATTTCTTTTTATGGTCCCAGGGATTGAATCCAGGGCATCATGCATGCTAGCAAGTACCCTACCAACGAAGCTACAGCTCCAAGACACATGGATAGGAAAAGATGAACGAAGGCCCAGATGACATCCAGTCCCTGAAAGAACCAGGGTTTTCCCCCCAAGAAGTGGCTGATTCCAGGGCTGGGACAGGGAAGGAGTAAGATGAAGTTAATATATTGTGTGGTTCTAGGAAGTGGTAAAGTGGCTGGGGAGATGGCTCAGAGGTTAAGAGCACTTGTTGCTCTTGTAGAGGGCCTGGATTTGGTTCCCAGCACCCGCATGGTGGCTACCAACTACCCATAATTCCAGTCCCAGGGCATCCAACAGTGCAGACATACATGCACAAAAAACACCTATATACATAAAAAAAAAATAAAAATACTGTATGCGTGTTAAATCTCCTGAGCATAGTGACCACATGACAGTTACAGAGTCCTTGCACTGGCACACAATGGGATGAATGAATGTAACCTATTCTCAAGCAGCTGAGACAAAAAGAAAATACCTAAGTGTACAGGGTAGCCACAAAACCTGACAAGCGGGTACTATTGTTCTATTTTCTCCCTGACTAAAGATGTCCTTAGTAGTGGCATGTTTCTTTGCTGTGTTTCCAGACTGTCTGGTCACCTCTAGACGATGTGGCTGCAAGTGCCCCCGGCTCCCCTGAGATGAGAACTGAAAAGGGACTTGAACAGACTAGAGATGAGTCACCTTTAATCCCAGCACTAGGAGTCTGGAAGGAGAGCTGATCTCTTTCAGTTAGCCTACATAAGAAGTTTTACATAAGAAGAAGAAAACTACCTAAGAAGTTTTAGGCTAGCCAGGGCTATATAGTGAGACCCTGCTTTTAAAAAGGGGAGGGGGTAATATTCTATGTTTAATGGCTATAAAGTACAAGCTGGTATGCTAAATAATATATTTTTCTTTTTAAAAACTTTTATTTTATTTTATCTGTATGAATACTTTGCCTGAGTATATGTATGTGTACCATGTGCATGCCCCTGAGGCTAGAAGAAAGCATCAGATCCCCTGGAACTCGAGTTACAGACAGTTGTGAGCCACCATGTGGTGCTGAGAACAGAACCCCGGTCCTTGACAAGAGCAGCAATTGCTCTTAACTACCTAGCCATCTCTCCTGCCCGAGTAATAAATACACTTGAGGGTAAGCTCAAGGAGACTGGGGGCAGCACTTAGATGGTCCCTCCTCTTCCTCTCTGGCTCCTGGTTTCTACTCCCAGACACACCTGGCATGCAATGAATGTGGACTGATAAGCAGCCAATGGTCTTGAGGCTTCCTGAAGGGACAGTGGTAGGGGGCAGCTTCAAAATGAAGGTAGGACTAGAAAGAATAGCAGAGAGACAGACAGACAGACAGACAGACAGATACATACATACATACATACATACATACAAAATAGATACATAGATAGATAGCAGATAGAGATGCGGACGAGCAGAGGGTGCAGGTGGGACTCTTCAAGGGAATGGCCCAAGTGATGTGACTTCTGGAAGACTGCACAGATGACACTGAGTCACCCTGGTGTCTCTCTTGATCCTGTCCAAACCTCCAAAGGTCCTCTGTCCCCCTCTACCACAGCCACTGTGTGTGTGTGTGTGTGTGTGTGTGTGTGTGTGTGTGTGTGTGTGTAGGGGTGGGGGGAGGAGTCCCAGATAAAGCATTTTGCTCTGCAGACCTCCGCAAACGGCTGCTGAGCCAGGCCTCGGGGAAAGCACACTGCACACGCCCTGCAGTTGCTCACAGCCAACAAGAACTGACCGCAAAGAAATAAACCAACAAAGAGCTAAAAACACCATGATCACTGCTCAAAGAAGATGTCCCACAGCACCCCAGAGACATCCAGATCGCTTCCTGTTTGTTCCTGGGGTGAAGCAGCGGGCATGTCTAAGGAGCTAGGGCCCAGAGGTAGCATAGTTCACTGAGCCCAAGGTAAAGGCTGTGGTCAGAAATTGATGCCCAGATTCTCATCCACTGTTGAACTACCTACTGAGAACCTACTGTGTGCTCCACACTGCGCCAGCAGTTAGAGGAAAGCCAATCTCACCGACCACAAGAGATTGAGGAAGATGCCTAGTGGTCTGATCACAGTGTAAGGCTATTGACCATGGTAACGAAAGCAAGAAGCATGCTATTGTCATCGAGAAGCTAAAAATTCTGTATTGATCAATTACATTTCAAATATGTAAAGGCCTTTCCAGATCTTTTCAATAAGTGCTTAGAAATATAGGCTGGAGACTCACAAAAGGAGCCCTGAGTTGGGATGCTAAGCACACAGCCTGCGATTCCCCCAGAGAACTACCCTTGAGTCTGGCAGTCAGTCTTACTGATTCACTGCAACAAGGAGGCTATACAGCAGGGGAACTGTCGGGTGTCTGCCAGAAAAAGACAAGAACATCCAGCACAGAAGGTCTGCTAAAGGTGTGCTAAGACAGAGATGAAGCCACTCATCAACCACTCCCAGTAAAGCCAGGTTGCCAGGACAAGAGTTGACCTAAGTCCAGACTGAGTCAGGTCACAGGGTCTTGTTTCCAAGGAAACTGCAAAGTTAAGATCAGTGTTCAGTATTGGGACCACTAAATGCTTGGGTTGATTATGAAAAGCAAAGTGGCTTGGATCTGCCAATCGAAAGTATACATGGGAGCTAGGGGTGTAGCTAAGTGGGAGAGCACCTGCCTAGCATGTCTAAGGCTCAGGATTCGATCCTCAGTGCTACATAAAATAAAATAAGATAAAATAAAAAATCAGAATAGGTTGGGGCTGACGACCCGACTCCAGTGGTAAAATGCTTACCTACCACAGGAGAGGCACCACAAAAGGAAAATGTGCATGCTTTATTCTAAGTATATATACATATATGTGTGTGTGTTCATTTATGCGCATGTTTGTGTGCACCTCATGTGTGCAGATGCTCAAGGAGGCCAGAGGGCTCTGGATGCCCTGGAACTGGAGTTACAGATGGTTGTGAGGGGCCATGTGAGTGCTGGGAACTGAAGCTGGATCCTCCACCAGAGCAGGAAGCACTCTTAACTGCTCAGCCATCTTTCCAGCACCACATCTTTCATTCTTGCTACGACAGCAGACTTCTGGCCATGGCTGTCATGAACTTAGAGAGTGGAATTTCTTGGGGATTGGAGAAGGATGCAGTTAAGACACTCGCCTTCAAGCATGTATGCTAGGTAGGTGTGGTGGTCCATTTGTAACTCCAGCCTTGGAAAGCAGAGATAGGGGATTCCAAAGCCAGCTGGCTAGCAAGACCAGCCATACAGGCAGGCTCTGGGTTTGATTGAGAAACCCTAGCTCAAAGAGTAGGACAGAAGAATGATGGAGAATGATTCTTGACAGCAGCCTCAGGCCTCTACATGCAGGTGCACATATGTGTATGCGCAGGGACATACATGCAGAAACATCCATATACATACACGCAAACCTACCCTACACACACGAAAAATGGAGGAACAGGCTGAGTAGCTTCAGTACTTAACTGCTGGCCTCAGTTCTTGTTAGAAACAGTGTTTCTGAGTTCTGTCAAAAAACATTGTTTCCAGCGGGGGAGGGGGGGGTAGCTCACGCCTTTAATCCCCCCATTTGGGAGGCAGAGGAAGGCAGATCTTTGTGAGTTTGAGGCCAGCCTGGTCTACAGAGCAAGTTTCAGGACAGCTAGAGCTACACAGAGAAACCCTGTCTCAAAACAAACAAACAAAATACATTGTTTCCCTGAAGAAAAACCATTTTTATCTGTGCCTGTCCCTCTCTGCCTGTTGAATGGAATGCAGTTTTTACTTTCTTAGTCTGATTTCGTTTTACTTTCTCAATACTCCACCACCCCCATTCAGCCCCACCTTTGCCCAACCACACAGGGCATTTCTTTTTTCTTTCCCTGTTTCTTTACCGGAAGAATGAGTCAACAACACCGATTCCTTCCCTTTCTCTTCACAAGTGAGGTGAGTCAGCTCACTGTGGGTAGCAACCGCCCTCTGCAACCCCAAGCTGCCCCCCTTCCCAGGTACAGCCCAGGAAAGGCCTGAGAGACCTGCCAGTCCCAGTCTCAGCCTCTGAATCACCCTTCTACAGGAAGGACTTGCACAGGATCAAGCTAGTGGGCATTTGGCAGGACCCTTCACTGAGTCTATGAGCAGCCAGGGTATCTCCACTGCATCAGCATCACCCATCACCTGGGACTTCCCAGGCAGGCCGGAGCTCCAGGATGCTGATTCTATTGGTCTGGGGTGGCCTGCAGACACCGGAATCTATCTAGAGACCTACCCAGGGCTGGAGAGATGGCTCAGAGATTGAGAGTGAATTCTGCTCTTGCCAGAGAACCTGAGTTCAGTTCCCAGCACCCACACTGGGTGGCTCAAAACTACCAATAACTCCAGCTCCAGGTGGACCCGATGCCCTTTTCTGGCCCTCTGAGGAACTTATACTCACATGGGCAAGCACATGCACAAACATAATTAAAAGATGCATTTTTTAAGATATCTACCCAGTGGTCTGGGGAGTTGTTGGTCCCCTCCACAGCACAACCCCCAAAAGCTACTTTTGGCAACAGTCAGCTCATAAAAGGATTCTAGAAGTTCATTCCAAGCTATATGAGACATAGGCTCACAGCCACACGATTCAGCCCACATCAACCTCTCAACTTTGATGTGAGGGGTGTAATTTGCCACCCGAAGCCTCTCTGAATCCCACAAGCAGCCTGGCCTGTTAGTTCAGGTCCATCTCACAGCCCAGCACACAGCATATGCTCTGACTACCAGGCATCTGAGCAGGTAAGTGAGACTTCTGAAAGAGCAAGAACGCTAAATAAGTGAACAAACCAGGCTGGAGAGATGGTTCAGTGGTTAAGAGCACTGGCTGTTCTTCCAGATGACCTGGGTTTGATTTCCAGCACCCATATGGCAAATCAAAACTGTCTGTAACTCCAGTCCCAAAGGATCTGATGTCCTCTTCTGGCCTCCATGAGTACTAGGCACATACACAGTGCAAAGACATACATGCAGACAAAACATCCATTCACATAAAAAAAAAAAAGACAAATAAAATTAAAAAAAAATGGGTAGGGGAGTAAACAAACCAACAACTGCGATTCTGAGTAGATGGAAGGACAGACAGGAAGAGGCCTATGTACTTGTGTTCTGTTCTGGGGCCCCAACTTGCCAAATCAGTATCTGAGTCCAAAGGGAAGAAAAGAATTGGGGGAGGGGGTGCTGAGGCAAAGGAGAAGGGAACATTGTGGAAGGGGCTGGAGAGGAATGCAGGAGCTCCACAGACGGAGCAGAAGGCTGCGAGATGCTGTCTTCTGGACACATGGCTGTCACACTCGTGAGCACAGCGGCTGTGGGTACCTGCATGAGACCAAGCCAGTCAGCATCCCAGCATGGATGGAGGAGGGGCTCATGAGGCCTCACCCTTAACAAGGAGCTATTAGCAGTTAATCACTCCTGGGGATGGAGAGTCCTTTAAGAATGTGGCTGCTGGTACGTCACCCCAGAGTGTACAACCATGTACAACCATGTACATGCTGGCAACACTAACTAGACTCAGTTATTCTAAAATAAAAAGAGACTATGAAGGAGGAACATGTCTGGTGGGGTCCAAGGTGAGTGGGAGGGGGAAATGGGTCTGGATATGACTAAGATACATGCACACACACACACACACACACACACACACACACACACACACACAGAGGTTTTATTTTTAATTTTGTGTAAGTTGTGTGTCTGTGTGCAGGTATGTGCACATGAGTGTAGGTGCCAATGGGGGCCAGAGGTGTCGGATCTCCTGGAGTAGGGGCTACAGACTGGCTTAAGTCACCTGACATGGGTGCTGGCAATAGAACTCAGGTTCTCTTTAAAAGCAGTCCACACTCTTAACCATTGGGGCATCTCTCCAGTCCCCCAGTGTATATATAGACCTTTTTCCCTCAGAGACAGGGTCTCACTATGTAGCTCTGGCTGTCTTGCAACTCACTATTTAGACCAGGCTGGCCTTGAACTCACAGAGATATACCTGCCTCTGCCTCTCGGGTGCTGAGATCAAAGGCATGTGCACAATGCCCAGCTTCAAACTATTTTTTTTTTTTAAGAAAAAAAAAAATGGTGCCAGGTCCCACAAGATTAACAGGACTATGCTGTTTTCTGGGGTTTTGTTTTTTACTTTCTTTTTTCATTTTTTTTTTTTTTTTTTTTTAATGGAGTGTGCTGGATGTCTCTACAATTTTGTTCAAGTGATTGCAGAACCTGGAAAAGCTGTTGCTGCTATTGATGCATAGCATACTGCTATTATTGGTCTTTTATATAAATATAAATATATATACATATATATATAATCTGAATTTTTGGAAAGTAGCTGTGCTGTCAACTTTGGAAAAAAGTATCCCAGGTTACCGTGTTGAGTTGGCATTGTACAGAAATTAACAGCCATATTGGTCTAGAAATGTTGAACTTAATTTTTTTTTCCATTTGTACAGGGGTAACGCACTGTATTAAATATGTAAGGTCTTATCTATGATTACAAAAACTAATAAAGTATTCCCTAAATAATGGGGAAAAAAGAAACTGAAAACAGAAGAGGAGGGAGAAGAAAGACAGGCAGGTCTCAGAGACTCCTGGGAGGTGAACTGTCCTCTTTTGCTAGGAACGTGGGGTAGCATTTAAAAACAAGGCAGAAAAAGAATAAATAAATAAACCAATGGGACCAAGGAACAGGCCAAACAGCACCACAGAGATGCACCCAGCCACATCTTTATGAAGGGAATTCTACAAGAGAAACATCCCAGTTTCTGCAACATATATGAGGAGAGGAGAGAGAGAACCAGTAAGCAGAAGGAACATGAAAGTTACCACATACTATACAGGCAAATCACTCTTCGGGAGGTTGAGGCGGGGTTCATGTCCCAGGCCAAGCTGGGCTACACAGGCAGACTCCATCTCCAAAGCCATCACACGAGACTGTGGTGCGTGGGTGTCGTACAGGACATCCTCCCAGCCAAGCTGCCACCATCGTCATCAGGTCAGCTCTGACTACCTGAAGAAGACCCTCAGGGCTGAACATCACAGGAGGAACGTAGGGAGGGTCTCGGAACCCTCACCGGTGTGTCCAGTCACTGCTCCTCCCAACAGTCACAGGCAGCTCTGTCCTGATTGCACATGGCCTCAGATTAGAGGGTATAGATGGGGAAAGATGAGGGAGGAAGCCCCACCTACACAGCCATGGGGAAGGCACTCATCCATGCCGGGTACGGATCTTCCAGTGTGGCAGCTTCATAGCCACCCATGCTCTGGAAGTAAGCCTCACTCACTTATTGGTTCCCCAGAGTGAACTCCGGTGGAATCACACCTCAGTTTGTCTTTGGGGCTTTAGGAGCAGGGGTAGGCATTGTTCCCATCTCTCACAGGGAAAGCATTTTAGCAACAATGGGACTGACAGGGAGTGTGATTCAAACAAATCAACAATTTCAAAAAGCAGGTAACAATCAGGAAGTGTAACGTGACTCATTATTTGATGTTAAGAAATAATGAGGGTTGGAGAGATGGCTCGGTGGTTAAGACGCTGTTGCTCTTGCAGAGGACCCAGGTTTGATCCCCAGTATCCACATGGTGGCTCACACTCCGTACCCCACATGGTGGAATCACTATCCGTAATTCTAGTTCCAGGGGATCTGACAACCTCGTCTGAACTCAAGGGCACCAGGCACACACATGGTGCATAGACACACATGTGAGCAAACACGCATACCTATAAAATAAAATAAGTCCTTTAAAAAAGAAAAGAAAATAGAAATAATGAGAGACTGGAGAAACAGCTTAGCAGTTAGAACTTTTGCTGATCTTCCAAAGGACCTGAGTTCTGTCCCCAGCATCCATGTCACACAGCTTACAGCTGTCTGTAACTCCAGCTCCAAGGGACAACTGCACACGTGTGTGCACATATTCACACAGATGTATAAATAACAAAATATTTTGTAAAAAGGAATAATGAGTGTGGCATGACGGCACACGCCTGTAACCCCAGCCCTGAGGTGAAAACAGGAGGATCTGGAGTTCAGTCAAAGTCATTCTCAGATTCTCAGACATATAGCAAGTTCAAGGCCAGCCTGGGCTACATGAAGCCCTGTTCAAAAAAAAAAAAAAGAAAAAAAAAAGGGCTGGGGGGTGGTGGCACACGCCTTTAATGCCTTTGATCCCAGCACTCAGGAGGCGGAGGCAAAGGCAGGTGGATCTCTGAAACCAGTCTAGTCTACCAAGTGAATTCCAGGACAACTACAACTACACAGAAACCGTCTCAAAAAATAAAATAAAATAAAATAAAATAAAGACTGGGGGTTAGGCTGATGTGGTGTGGGGAATATTGCACTCACATTAACACTAATTTTAATTAATTTGTTTTTTGGGGGGGTTGTTTGTTTGTTTTTTTGAGACAGGGTTTCTCTGTGTAGTTTTGATGCCTGTCCTGGATCTCGGCTCTGCAGACCAGGCTAGCCTTGAACTCACAGAGATCCACCTGCCTCATGTGCCACCACTGCCCAGCAATTTTATTTAATTTTTTAAAGATTTAAATTTTTTTAATTTTTAAGTGTGTGTGTGTGTGTGTGTGTGTGTGTGTGTGTGTGTGTGTGGTTTCACTCTGGAGGCCAGAAGAGGGCATGGCATCAGATCCCCTGGAGCTGCAGCTACAGGAGAGTCCCTGACGAGGATGCCAGTAACCACTGAGTAATCCGAACTCAGGTCCTCTAGAAGACTATTTGTATGCTCTCTAACTGCCGAGCCACCTCTCCAGTCTCCAGTTTTCAAACCCCTGTAACAAGCTGCAATGTGGAGGACATCCACTTCTGGAGCATGCTTCCCTCAAAGCCTGCAGCTCTATTCACCCATGAGGAATGTACTAGGTACACCCAAACTTAAGATATGCTATAAAATGTCCCACCAGTTCTTCCCAACACTGTCGAGGTCAAAAATTGAAGAAAAGTGTGAAAAACTCAGACCAAAGGATACTAAAAGAACATGCCACCCAAAAGCAACCTGGAACCCTAGAAACCAAGAGACATTAACATAAGAAAGTACAATTCAGCCTGAGGTATGCTGATTTTTATCTAATTTTTTTTATTATTCACACATTAAATAGATCTTTGGTTTTTAATTTTGTTTTGTTTTTTTTTAACTTTTTACTTTTGGCAGTTAGTGGTTTCAAAACAGGGTTTCTCTATAACAGCCTTGATTGTCCTGGAACTCACTTTGTAGACCAGACTGATCTCAAAGTCACAGAGATCCGCCTTCCTCTGCCTACCAAGTGCTGAGATTAAAGGTGTGCGCCACAACCGCCCAGTTCGGCTTTACTTTTATGTGTATGAATGTTCTGCCTGGATATTGTGTGTGCACATGTGTGTGTACGTGTGTGTGTGTGTATGTGTGTGTGTGTGTGTGTGTGTGTGTGTGTGTGTGTGTGTGGTGCTGGCAGAGGTCAGAAGAGAGCACCAAGTTGCCTGGAAGTAGAGTTACAGATAGTTGTCAGCCACCAGGTGGATGCTGGGAATCAAACCTTGGTTCTCTATAAAACTCCATCCATTTTTGTGAGACTTGTAATCCTGAATGATCTGGCACTCACTCTGTAGACCAGGTTGGCCACAAACTAAAAGAGATCTACCTGCCTCTACCTTTCAAGTGGTTAGGATTAAAGACATGCACCACCTCACCCACCTATTTATTTATTTTAATTTTTTGTGTGCCACACATGTATGGGCACCCATAGGAGCCAGAAAAGGGTATCAGATCCCCTGGAGCTGAAGTTACAGGCTGTGTGAGCCACCCACCTAACACAGGTGCTGGGACCCAAACTTGGGTCCTCTGCAAGACCAGCAAGCACTCTTAACTGCTGAGCCATCTCTCCAGCCACCAATTTTGATTTCCTCTTTTTGACAAATGGACCTTGGCTCTGTGAGATATTAAAGGACCTTGTGTGAGAGTTGTTCGGGAATTCTTTATTTTAACTTCTACAAATCTAAAACATTTCTTTCTTTCTTTCTTTCTTTCTTTCTTTTTTTTTTAAGCTACCTGAGGAAGTACAGCTGAAGTTTTCCTCTGGTCTCCACACACAGGGGAACACAAATGCCATACACTCACACAACACGCACAAATCCTCGTTTTTAGATATACCCACCGTCTAGTGAGTAAAGGAAGTGACAGGATGTTCAGGTTTACTTCAAAGCAACTCGTTGGCTGTGAGTGGGGAGGAATACAGGTGAAACAGGCCGGCCTTAAACTGGCAAAGCTGGTGTTAGATGATGGGCAGCCAGGCGTTGGAAGATGAAAGGCTCTGGCTTTGTGGTTGAAAACCTCCGGAATAAGGACCACTGACATAATATGCAGATCTCTCTCCATGATACAAGTCCCTTTGTTCTGCCCACAGGACGGCAGCCATGCGAAGTGCTGACCTGCCTCATTGGATCCTTTTTTGTTTGCCTTAGAAGGACGTAAAACATTAATTCAAAAAAAAAAAAGTGACAGCCAATAAGTCAGCCTGGACTCTGGAGCTAGGCTGCCTGGGAAGCCACTGAATCTGTCTGTGAACTGCAGCGTCTCACCTGAAAACTAGAGGACATTGTACCTGTCACAAAGGGCCATAAAATTTTCATAAGCCAATGTGCAGGGGGGCGGGGCAGATGCTTGGCCACCAGCATCATCTTATGGAGAGAAAAATAGCCATAGACAAAACCCATCCATCACCCTTTCTCTACACGCTGATCCTGCTCAGTCCTGCCCCTCCCCCTACCTTCCTTCATAGAGAGAACTTGAGCAGAGAAGGAAGGGCTGCCAGAGAGAAAGGAAGACCTCAGTTCCC
>CABHPQ010164218.1:0-42148 GCA_902168405.1 Peromyscus aztecus
GAACGTGAGTCAGACCGCCAGGGGCTCATGAACTGCCCCCTGAAATTGCCACAGGAGAGTTTCAAGCAGGGAGGGGGGGACATGGTTCCATGCAGATGCTCACAGCTTTCCTCTGGCCACATGAGATGGGGAGATGGAGAGGAGGGTACTGCAGCGGCCCCGTGGGAGGTAATGGCAGACAGGACCCAGGGAGAACGGGAGCATGCCATCATGACAGTTTCAGCATGTGTCTGCATACATAGGCAGCGGGCTTGCAGGGCGGGTGCTGAAAAGATGGAGGCACCATTGTGAAGGGGTCAGGAGGAGGCCCCAGACCTCAGTTTGAGATGTGTTGATCTGAGTACCAAATGAGTCAGGGCTTTTTATCACACACCTATTTTACAGATGTATAAACTGAGGCAGGGAGAAAGTAAACCACTTGTCTAAGGTGGCTATACCAGTAGGGGAGGAGCCATGATGTGGACATGCCTGGCTCTGGGGTGCTAATGTGGGCAGAGGCTCCCACCCCTAGAATCAAGGTGACACACTTGCCTTGCCTTTCAGGGTGAACCCCAGTACTCAAGCCATTCCAGCAGCAATACCCTCTCCAGCAATGCCTCCAGCAGCCACAGTGATGACCGATGGTTTGACCCTCTGGACCCCCTGGAGCCAGAGCAGGAGCCCTTCTCCAAGGGCGGCTCCAGTGACAGTGGCATTGACACCACGCTCTACACCTCCAGCCCCAGTTGTGTGTCCTTGGCCAAAGCACCTAGGCCTGGCAAGCCACACAAACCTCCCGGAAGTATAGGCCTTTGTGGCGGGGGCCGGGAGGCCGTGGGAAGACCCCACCCTGCAGACCGACGGCGGGAAGTCTCCCCTGCACCTGTAGTAGCCGGCCAGAACAAGGGCTACCGGCCGAAGCTGTACTCCTCAGGCTCCAGTACCCCTCCAGGCCTGGTCGGGGGCAGCCGAGACCCACCAAGGCAACCCAGGTGAGACCCCGCACCAGCTCCAGGTCTTCCAGGAGACCCTGGCAACCTCTCGCTGACCCCATAACCCTAATGGTAGCTCCTTCCCCAAAACTTGCTTGCTGATAATTGTGCTTGCTTGCAGAGTTGGGATGGAGGGCACATGCTACATACCCATCAGCCTCCAAAAATCTAGCTGGAGAGAGAAATCCAACTGTGTCTCTGTCTTCATCTGTCTCTGGTTCTCTCTGACTCTCTGTCTTCTCTCTCTGCTTTCTGTGACCTTTGGTTTTTAACTCTATGAGAGTTTCAGATCTTATCTGTCACAAGTGTGTTTATCTGTGGCTCCAATAAATAGGGGCCTAACAGTCTCCTGACAGACTCCAGAAAGGGTAGCCTAGGCTGCCATGGGACTTGGTAGGTAGGCCTCAAGGACTAGTCCCTGGCACCTGGTCCTTAAGCTCTTACCATGCAGGCAGGCTCTCTGGTCTCAAGATGGGGTGAGAGGACAAAGGGGAGCTGCAGCATCTCTGCTACCCCTTCTGTATGGAGAAAGCAAGTGCTTCCCAGAGCCACCCACAGCTGGGGGGGTCATGTGACTATCCCAGCTGCAACTGAGGTCTGCAAAGGCACGGCTTGCCTTTGAGCAGGAGCCCCCAGACCCCACCCCACAGCCTGAGTTCTGCCTCAGTGGGTTGGGTGGGATGCGAGAATATGCATTTTTTTTGAAGCTCTTAGCTGTCAGTGGCTGCGGTCTCAGCAGCGACCATGTTGAGAAGCATGCGTAGGGAGAGTGACAGCTTCCTCAGCCTGCAGTCTGAACCCACACGCTTGGTGCTCCCGGGAAAACAGCAAAGGTCTGCCCGAGAAAGGGAGGCAGAGCGTTCTGTGGGAGCACCAGCTTGGTCCCTTCCAGGTGCCCTTCTGACACGCTCGCTGGGCCCACAGCTTCCCTTCCCTGATGGCCTGGACCCAGGACTCTCACCCGAACTCAGGGCCTTCCTGGGATAAAAGGCTTCCTGGCACCTTTGCCTGTGAGCCTGTGGACTCCATAATTCCCTGTCGAATCCCATGCCTTTGTTTCCCTTTTTAAATTTGTTTGTTTGTTTGTTTGTCTGTTTGTCTGTCTGTTTGTTTGTTTGTTTGTTTTAAGGCAGGGTCTCACTATGTATCTCTGACTGTCCTGGAACCAACCCCCACCCCCCCCCCGCCCCCCGCCCCCCAGGTAGACTTCGAGCTCACAGTGATTCACCTGCCTTTGCCTTTTGAGTGCTAGGATTGAAGGCGTGTGCCATCATGTCTGACTTCTTTCTTTCTCTTTCAAAGGGCTATTTTGAGGCCAGCCTGTAAGGGTAGGGTGTTTTGCCGGCATGTATGTCTGTGTACTGCATGCATGCTTGGTGTCCTAAGGAAGCCAGAAGAAGGCAGTAGATCTCTTGGGACTAGAGTTACAGGTGGTTGGTTGTGAGCCACAGTGTAGGTTCTGGGAATTGAACCCAGGTCCTCTGGAAAAGCAGTCAGTGCTCTTAACCACTGAGCCATCTCTCCAGGTCTTAGCTGTCAACAGGTGCAGTCTGAGGACCACACTTTGAGAAGCACCAGTCCGGAGGCAAGTGGGAGAGAGCTGAGTTTCCACATAGAAGTAGCTGGGCTCCAAACAGTGCCTCTCATTAGCAGCACGCTTTGGTCTGCTCTAGTCATGAACTGCTGAACATGGCCTCGTCCTTGCTAGAAGGGTTTCATGACTCCTCCAAGGGTCTCCAACATTTGAAAACCACCATGGTTAGACTGGGAAGGTACAGTGCTTGCCTAATACTTGCAAGACCCTGGGTTCAAATCCCAGAACTACAAGAAGAAATAGAAGAGTTGGGAAAGAGAAAAGCAAAGCAGCAGGTCAGGAGTGCCTGAGTCCTCGGCTGCCCTGATCTGAGGGAGCCCAGGAGGGTTGCCATGGAGACAAAGAAAGACAGTGCGGGAGCTATCTTAGGCCACCTTCCTAGACCAGTAGTTCTGAACTTCTGACCTCACTGACTGCTTTACTTCACTCACTCATTCATTCATTCATTCAGCATATGTCTCTTAGAGATCTGTGCTGGCCTATGTAACTCCGTCCGTTCCTCACCACTGACAACAGTCCAGCCATCACTCAGAACAAGGCAGACCTTTGTGCCTACTGAACAGTGCAGAGGTGTGACGGCAAGAGAGCACAGCAGGGCATTTCCAGCCTCTTGTGGTCCCTGTTCTTGGCACATTGGTGGGAGCCGGACCTGGTCGCACGGGCCTGTAATCTCAGCCGCTTGGGAGACTGAGGCAGAATGATCACCAGTTCAAAGCCAACCTTGGGCGGCTTAGTGAGACTCCGTTTCAGAGCAAACACAACAAGTTAAAGGTGGGCTAGCGGTGTAGCTGAGTGTTTGCCTCACTGTTGAGCAAGGTTCGGCCTCTAGCACTGCAAAGAAAACAGTTTTGTAGGGTTTTGAGATCCATGATATAAAGGCAGTAGCAATGCCAGGCCTGGATGGTGGGTGAGGCAGGGGGTGGGAACAAATTACCCTGTATCTGAGAGAAGTATTTGCTGAACCCAGAAGTGGAGGGAGTGAGAGAGGGGAGCCCCACTATACAACTGGGCCCTGGTGGTTGGGAGCTTTAATTTGCATATAGACAATTGATGCTAATTGCAAATCATTCTTATCTACTCATTAAAGCTGCTTCCTGAAGTTTTCTCCTAGGCAACCGGGTTTTAGTGTGGAACAGCATTTCCCAAAATGGGGTGCCTGAGGTGATCTGGGTGGAAAGAGGAGGGAGATGTTTTCTCTTAAATGGATATATGTTTCCTTATGAAACAGCAGCACTTCCAACCTACCCCAATTGTACAGACACTGCCCTGGACCAGTTACCATCAATGAGATAAGATGGCTTGCTTGCTCTCTCCTCTGGGGGCAGTGGCGGGGGGTAATCTGTTTTTGAGACTGGACCTTACTCTGCAGCCCTGGCTAGTGTGGAACTCACTGTGTAGCCCAGGCTAGCCATTGTGGTGGTAATCCCCCTGCCTCTGTTCCTGAGGTGCTGGAAGTACCCCCTAGTTGCCACACACCATGTCAGAGCTGAGATGATTTAAAGAAACATATTCAGTCAGGTGTAGTGATGTAAACCTGTCATCCTAGCACAAGGAAGGCTAAGACAGTGAGATTGTGAGATCCAGGCCAACCTAGGCCACATGGCAAGAGCATGTCACACACACACACACACACACACACACACACACACACACACACACACACACAGACACGAAGGTATTGTTCCAGACAGTGCATCCAGTTGTCAGTGTCCCCCACCCTCCCGCTTTGCACATTGCTATGGATATGCACATATTCCCCTACACAGTCACTGGTCACCAACTTGGGCCAGACTTGGTCTCAGGAGACCCCAGGCACCCCTGCCACCTGCTGGCCACACCGTGCCTGGTAGCAGGCAGCCCCACAGCCTTCTGCATCTACTACTGTAGGCCCAGTCCTTGAGACTAACAGACAGTACCCAGAGGACAGGTGGTGCCCTGGTCTGAACAGGCCTGTCATGAGAGTCCCGGACCTTGTCTTCACCCCACAGCATTCTCTGTTGTCCGGATCTTGCCGTTTATTCCTAAGCAAGCGTGTGTGTGCCAGGCCCGGTGTTGGCTGGTGCCAGGGAGACAACAGGCAGATGGTAACAAAGTCATGGGCGAACTGTGCTAGTAGGCAGCCTCAGAGGAGGCTGGCCAGATGTTTCCAGCCTGGGGTGCAGTTGTGTGGGTGCTTGCTTTGTCGTTTTGTGTGTGATGCAAGGGCTCGTTGCTGGGAATCAGACCCCGGGCTTTACTCATACTAAGCCCCATAGCCCTGACCTTGGACACGGACAAAAAAATCAAACCAACAAAAGCCACCCAGGCCTGGAGGCACAGGGGCTGCTAGTCCCAGCACTCTGGAGGCTGATGCAGAGGGATTATCGTTTCTGGGCCAGCCTAGGCTACATAGTAAGACCTTGTCTCCAATTTAAAAAGCAGCAGACAAAGATGAGGTTACAGAGGGGGTTCTTCAGAGGGGGAGCAGTGGGTCCAAAGGGCGAAGACTGGGGAAGATGCTGGAGCTGGCATGTCCCTGAGCACAGGCCCGACGGCAGGCCAGGGAGATCATCAAGGCACTCCATTGCCAGTGCAGGTTTGATCCTAAGTGCCAAGGACAGCCAGGAAAGATTTCAGCGGGAGGAGACAGGGCAGATCTGTGCTGTTGCTTCTGTGTTTCTGTACACGGTGTACCACGCAAGCCACGGCACAGTGCACGGCAGAGGCTGGCTTTATGAAGTCAGTTCTTTCTTTCTGCCTTGACGTGGATTGCAGGAATCAAACTCAGGCCACTAGGCTTGTGTGACAAGTGCCTTTATCTGCTAAACTGGCCCCTGGTCCCAGATCTGGGCTTTGAAAAGGAGGTTTGAGGGCAAGACAGGAGGTGGAGTCCCAGGGAGGGTGAGGCTGACCTGAGGAGGGTGCAGGCCTGGAGCAGATGCACAGGAGATGAGCTGCTGCTAATTGCTGTAAGCGAGGAGCCATGGCCACCGTGCAGGGGTGGGGAGAGCAGCTGCAGAAGCCCGTTTCTCTGACCAGCCAAGCCCAGCTCTCTTAGACATGGTTCTAGACCCCTCGGTGCTCTAGGGAACAGGATCCAGTCCCTTCTTTGTGGAGCTGACATTCTACTGCAGAGAGGAAACAGATGGACAGACAGACAACAACCAAGTGATACACAGATGGCAACCAAGGCAGAGGAGAGAAATGGGGAGGCACGCAGTGTCTTGATTTATCATAGAAAACAAGGGTCCTGGCAGCCAGACAGCAAATGCCAGGGCCTAACTGGCCTGTTCTGCAGTACTCTGGGAATATCAGGTGACCAGAGAGGTTAGGGCAGATGGCCAAAGAAAGCATGGCAGGAGGTCAGATTGGCACAGAGGGCAGGAGCCCTGCTCCAGCAGGTTCAATACTGTGATCGGCGGCTAGGATTTGATCCTGGGGGGCGGGGGGCATAGAAGGTGGCCGAGCCCGTAGGTAGGTAGGTAGGTAGGTAAATAGATAGATAGATAGATAGATAGATAGATCGATCTTGTTTGTTTGTTTGTTTGTTTGTTTGTTTGTAATATCACTCTGGCTGCAGGCCTGTAATCCAAGTACTCAGAGGCAGAGGCAAGAGGATCATGAGCTGACGGCCAGCCTGGGCTACACAATGAGACTCCCATCTTATTTGAGAGAAACAGGCTGTTTAAGGGAAGGGAGAATAGAGGACAGAATTTGAAAGCTGTCAGGAAGAGCCACACCCAGAGAAGCCCCACCCACTTCCCTGGCCCCAGCTCTTTCCTCGAAGCCCACACAGCCTGTAGCTGCTTGTGCAGGTCTGTGACTTCAGCAGCTTCACAAATATTACCCCATTCTACCCCAGACATTCGTCATGGGAGCCCAACTGCCAAGCCCCTGCCCGGTGCTGGCACCTGTCCTGGGCACCTGAATGACCCAGCAAGCCCAGACACAAAACTACCTGGCCCGAAGCAGTGCACATGCCAAAGTCTTTTGGTTTCCAGAGCAATTTGTCAGTCAGAGCTAGGGGGATCAGAGACTCGGCTCCACGTGGAGCTGACGCAGCTGGGCGTTCCCAGCAGGCAGGAAGCACGTGGCTTTGCTTCCCGGGCTGTGCTAGCAGTCTCCGGATCTGTCTGGGGCTCCATCTCGGGCACAGCCCTAAAAGGTAACCCGGGGATCTGCTGGGGCCCACCCTGCCTGTGTCAGGAGCCTGGGGCCACATACGATAGATCTGCTCAGGGAGTCACAGCTAGCAAGAGGGGGGAAACCCAGTCTGTTTTCCTAGGACTAAGGGGTTGAGGGAGTGCCTGGCAGAGACCTGTGGACAAAGGGCAGCTCGAAGGCCCTGGGGTAGAAACACTCCTGTGTATTTGAGGAATAGCATTGTGCAGCTTCTACAGATGAGACAGGCAAGTGAAGAAACTGAGGACACAGGAGATGGCAGATGGAGTGGGGGACTCTGCTTGTCTGCGTGAGCTGAAACCACAAAGAGTTCTGGAGTGTGCACATTCCCATAGGGTCCCTGTGGCTGTGAGGTGGACACAGAAGGCAGGTAGCCCCAGAAGAGACAGTGGTGGCTATCCTGGCGGGTGGCACTTGGTAGAGGTGGCAAGCATGTTGGGCATAGGATTCAGATGAAGTCCTCACTCCAGATCCTTTCTGTTTCACTCCTGAAGAGGCTGCAGGGTGGGTGTGGCCCCTGTTAAGATCCTGCCAAAGAATCAGAATATGATCCTTTCAGACCCTCGGGTCATGGCAAACATGGGCGTGTGGGGTCGGGGTGGATTCAACAGGTGAACCGGGTGGTGAGCGGCCAGACCCCCTGGGCTGTGTGAGCATGTTGTTCCTGCGTGACCTCCTTACGCTGTGTGTGTCAAAGTCTTAGCTCCCCACTTTCTGCTGTGTGAACTCCTTCAGGCCTGGGTCTCTGAACCCACCCTCCTATCCATCGAATGGGACAGTAATGGAAGCCCAGGCTGGGCAGGTGGCACGTGCTTGTAATCCTAGCACTCAGGAGGAAGTCAGGTCATCCTCAGCTACACAGCAAGTTGGAGGCCAGCCTGGGTACATGAGATCCTGCCTCTAAAAATTGGATGATAACAGTAACAGAGCAGAGCTAGGGTCCAAGGTCATGAGGACAAAGTGAAGCTGTGAATTTAAAGGATTTAGCACAGGGCTCCATCCAGAGCTGGGTTATCTGTTTATTACGCCTTTATCCTGACAATAATCATCTCGAGAACACAGAAGAAAGGGTGAGGTTTGTTTTACACGTCCATCTCATACGTACTATGGACAAGTTATTTAGGCTCCCCAGGCCTCACTGTCCCCGCCTGAAATATGACTGACTCCTACGTCAGGAAGTGCCAGGTGCTGTATGAGGTGATGTGTGGGAAATGTTTAATACCAGGCCTCACTGTGTCCAACGTCTTTGCAGTCAGCCACGTCCCTGCCACCCAGGCCAACCCTGCTCTCTCCCCAAAGACGGGATCCACCTGGGACCGCCGACCTGTCCCTTCAGAGCCTCGATGGAGCAGTAACATTGCTCACGAAGCCAATGGGCTGTGTCCACCCAGCCTGTGGCTAAAGCAAGGGGCAACGGTGTAGGAGGCATCTCCCCACACCCCTGCCCTGCCTTAGCTGGAGCAGGGGCTCATAAGCCCTGAACAGGCCAGCTCCATACACCCACAGTTCAGGGAACACCACTGGGGGCTCATTCCTCAGAAGAAAGCAGGCTCACTAATGGGAAGGGACAGAGCCAATGTGCACATGGAAGCAGGCTTGCAGCCTTGCTCATCTGGAAGCAAAGGGCAGCTCTTCATCCACAGGCCTCGCATCTGCACAAGTACCACGTTGAAGCAAAGGTCTACCGTGATTGCTTCTGCCACTGAGGTGTCAGATGGCCGCTTCCTTTTTGCTTGGAACCATCTGTATATGGTTTAGTTTTGCTTTCTGCTCCATACACTCCCGTCATTACCACCTGTAGAATTAGTAGCTCCTGCACAGTGCCAGAGCATTTTCTTCTAACGTGTCCAATCCAGTTCAGTGAAATGCTTTTGTTTTTTTTTTTTTCAACGTGGTAGTTTTTCTGTTGGACAGCGTTTGCCTGTGTGACAGTCCTGACTGTCCTGGAATTTGCTCTGTAGACCAGGCTGGCCTCAAAATCACAGAGATCCACCCACCTGCCTCTGCCTCCGGAGGGGCTGGGATTAAAGGTGTGTGCCACCACCGCTTGGGACGTTGAGGCGAGAAGATTGCTGGGAGTTCCAGGCCAGCCTGAGAGGTAGTGTGAGACCTTGTCTCCCAACAAATTACAACAAAGAAGAAAGCCTTACCTGCTGGCACCGTTGGCTTTCCAAAGTCCAGTTGCGATTGATAGCAGGGGGGCAAATTGAAGGGGCTCGGGAGCCGGCTCAGTGGTGGGTGAAGGCCCTTGCTGGGGAAGTCTGACAGCCCGAGTTCAATTCCAAAACCCGGGTAAACAGTGGACAGAGAACCAACTCCACAGAGTCGCCCTCCTGCCTCCACACGTCCCCCACCCTGGTGCACACAATAATAATAAAGAGATCTTGAAGGTAAAAATCAGAAGTCAGTCATTAAAAGTCAGTCACCTTTAATCCCAGAGATTGGGAGGCAGGTCTCCGAGTCCAGGCCAGCCTGATCTACATAGTAAGATCTTATCTCAAGCAAAAAAAATTTTCTTTTTGTTTTAGAATATAGAGTCGTGGTTTTAGGTCAGTTAGATAGAGTGATACTTCGATGCTCGGGTGTTTTTTAAATGCTTGAGTGAAGCTGGAGAGCTTACTTGGTGATTAAGAGCACAGGACTCGATTTCAGTTCCCAACACCCAAGTCGGTCAGCTCACAGTTGCCTATAACTCCAGCTCTAGGGAATCTAGTACCCTCTTCTGGCCTCCTCAGGCACCAGAACTCATGTGAGCATACACACTGTGACACATACAAATTTTGGGGTCTGGTCACTATGAACTGAATGCTCTGAAATTGCGATCCAAAATAAACCTTACTTATAAATACCATATATGTATATGATCTATATATGGTATGTACATATGTATATCATACCATACATACATACATACATTCATACGTATGTACGTGTGTGTCCCCAAGACAAGGTTTCTCTGTGTAACAGTCCTGGCTGTCCTGGAACTTGCTCTATAGACCAGGCTGACCTCAGACTCACAGAGATCCGCCTGGTTCTGCCTCCCAAGTGCTGGGATTAAAGGTGTGCGCCACCACCGCTCAATGTGCATGTGTGTTTATGTGGCATGCATGCGTGTGCATGTACATGTAGAGGTGAAAGGTTAACTTGACACCAGCTTTTCTTAATCACTCTGCAATGTATAAATGTCTCTCACTTGAACCCAGAGCTCACTGGTTCCAGCCTACTGGGGTACCCTGCCTCTGCTGTCTGCTAGGATTACAGGCAGGCTGCCACACCCACCCACCCATGTAGGTACTGGGGATCCAGACTCTACTCCCCACTCTTGTGGAGCAAGTACTTTGCCCAAAGAGCCGTGCCCCAGCCTCTTCTCCTTTTCAAACAGCCTCTCATGTCGACCTAGCTGGTGAACTTTATGTAGCCACAGCTGACCTGAGTGCCAGGATTAAAGTGTGCACCACCGTACCTCACTGCTGCTGGAATCTGCTTCAGCAGCATGTGTTTGTGTCTCTCCGGTGTGAGTGACTCATTTCTTTGTCTTTCTCTTGCAGTGACATGGGCTCCAGGGCTGGCTACCCCGCTCAGGTTTACAAAACAGCCAGTGCAGAGACTCCCCGGCCCTCCCAGCTCACTCAGTGCAGCCCCTTCCAGCTCTCCACGTCTGTCCCCAAGTCTTTCTTCTCCAAGCAGCCTGCACACAACAAGCATCCAACCGGATGGAAGAGAACAGACGAGCCCCCACCACGGCCTCTCCCCTTTGTCGACACTAAGAAGTAAGTGCCACTGAGAGACCGTGGGGGCGTCTCTGGGACAGGACGAGGGTGACTCACTGTATTCCACACCCTGGGTTTACAGTTGTGAACAGGACAGGTGACAAAGCCCCTGTTCTTAGGGAATTGACATTCAGTTGGGACGACAGTAAATACGGCAAATAAGAAACTAAGAAACTGTAATTGAGCGTGGCAGCATGCTGCTGTAACCTCGGTACTCCTGTTCCTGCTTCCCATCCCTGGGTAGGAATGCTGGGAGTGTGGATAGATGCCACCATATCCAGCTTCTGTGGAGGCTCACGTACCTTGCATGGCTAGTACTTCATACCCCACTGAGTCAGCTCCTTGGCTGTGGTTTGCTTGCTTGCTCGCTTTTTTTTTTTTTTAAAGATTTATTTCTTTGTTATACATACAGTGTTCTGTCTGCATGTATGACTGCAGGCCAGAAGAGGGCACCAGATCTCATTACAGATGATTGTGAGCCACCATGTGGGTGCTGGGAATTGAACTCAGGACCTCTGGAAGAGCAGCCAGTGCTCTTAACCTCTGAGCTCTCTCTCCAGCCCACTTGCTCACTTTTTAATTTACTCATTTATTTGTATGTGAGTTTGTGTGTGTGTTTCACACACATGAAAGCCAGAAAAACAAATCGGGTATTCTTTTTTTTGTTTGTTTTTTGTTTTTCGAGACAGGGTTTCTCTGTAGCTTTGGAGCCTGTCCTGTACTAGCTCTGTAGACCAGGCTGGTCTTGAACTCACAGAGATCCACCTGCCTTTGCCTCCCAAGTGCTGGGATTACAGGCGTGCGCCACCACCACCCGGCTCAGGTATTCTTCTCTGTTGTTTTCTGCCTATTGCTTTGAGGCAGGGTCTCTCCCTAAACCTTAATCTCCCATTTTCTCTGTTAAACTAGAACCCAGCAAGATCCTGTGATCCTCTTCAGAGCTGGGGTTGCAGGAATGGGCAGAATGCCTGGCTTGTTACCTGGGTGCCAGGATCTGAACCCTGAGCTTTACGATTGTACAGCAAGCACTTTTTGACTGCTGAGAGCCATCTCTCCGGCTCCATATAGAGTGAAAGAGAGAGGAAGTGGACTGTGCAGTTAGAAAGGGCTTTGATGGCAGGTGGTAGTAGTGTACACCTTTAATCCCAGCATTCAAGAAGCAGAGGCAAAGGCAGATCTCTAAGTTTGAGACCAGCCTGGTCTACAGAGTGAGTTCCAGAACAGCCAAGGCAACACAGAGAAACCCCGTCTTGAAAAACTAGGAAAAGAAAAGAAAGAAGGAAGGAAAGAAGGAAGAAAGAGAGAAAGAAAGAAAGAAGGAAGGAAAAGGCTTTGGTACTAAGGCATACTAGCTCAGCAGATCACTTGCCTAGAATCCCCCAGTGAGGGGTTGGGGGTGTGGTTCAGTGGTAGAGCCCCTGCCTAGAATCCCCCAGTGAGAGGCTGGGGTGTGGCTCAGTGGTAGAGCCCCTGCCTAGAATCCCCCAGTGAGGGGCTGGGGTGTGGCTCAGTGGTAGAGCCCCTGCCTAGAGTCCCCCAGTGAGGGGCTGGGGTGTGGCTCAGGGGTAGAGCTCCTGCCTAGAATCCCCCAGTGAGGCGCTGGGGTGTGACTCAGTGGTAGATCTCCTACCTAGAATCCCCCAGTGAGGGGCTGGGGTGTGGCTCAGTGGTAGAGACCCTGCCTAGAATCCCCCAGTGAAGGAGAACTGGAAATGTGGCTCAATAATAGTATTACCTAGTATCCATAAGTTTACTGTTAATCCCCTGCACTACAAAAAACAACAACAACAAAAGCTTTCAAAGAGCTTTTAGGTTTTAATTGAAGAATACAATAACCAGTGTTTATTTTGTACTTACCAGATGCTAGGCTCAGTTCTGAGTTATTTTTCATATGTAAAGATTATTTTAAAAAAAAAAAAAAAAAGGAAAGAAAGAAAAAAACTGGGCAGTAGTTGAGCACTCCTTTAATTCCAGCACTCAGGAGGCAGAGGCAGGCAGATCTCTATGAGTTTGAGGCCAGCCTGGGCTACAGAGTGAGTTCCAGGACAGCCAGAGCTACACAGAGAAACCTTGTCTTGAAAAACAAGCAAAAAAGATTATTAATGAGCTTTATTTATTCATGTACTGAAGAGAGGTGCACACGTACAAGTCAGAAGATACCTTTCAGGAGGCAGTTCTCTGCTCGCTCTGTGGATCCCAGGGATCAAACTCGGCTCCTCCAGTTTGGCAGCAAGCCCCTCTCCCTGTTGAGCCATCTCGCTGGCCTCTTCTAAGTGCGTTCGTTTAAGGTTCACAACATCTCCCTGAGGACATGATATTCTCCCCCACTTAACAGATGAGGCAGCTGAGGCTCAGGGTTTGATGCTAGTGGGAGATTACCCTTGTATCAGAATCCACATAGCTAAGGCTAAGCTCTTATCCTCTTGGATAAGGAACTAATGCCCTCGAGGCTCCATCTCTTCCTACCAACACCTTCTTTCCTGACCTGGATGGAGCTGTTTAAATCTGTGGGTGACATAGAGCTTGGAGGGAAAGAGGCACCAGGAGACAGAAGAGGGTCCCTGGAGGTATCAGCAGGCTCTGAAAATCCAGTTCACACGTCTCACTGACAGCCAGAGGGAACTCTGAAAATTAGAATCTGGCATTCTCCCCTTCTTACAATATCCAGCCACCCCTCTCCAGAGTTAATGTTGGAGGTTCAGGGTCACTGGACATGTTCTCTATCAAGCACTTATATCAAGCTGTTCCTTGAACAGACTACTGTCCAGATCCTGCCTGATCTGTCCCTCACCCCCATCCTTCACTCTGCTGCAGCTACACTGACCCTTTTCTGGGCCTCAAATTCAATACATGCTGACCCCACCCCAGGGCCTTTGCACTGCCTCTTTCCCTGGCCTGGAACATTCTCATTCCAGATAGTCTAAGGCTAACGCCACCTCCAGACAGGTCTTTGCAGGCTGGATAGCCAAGTCCCCATTGTCAATATGTCTCTTTACTCTGTTCTGCTTTACATTTTTTCCCACTGAAAGATAGGTGCCGCTATCTTGGTCTTGGGACACAGGACAGTTCTGGAGGGGACGGCAGGGTCTCCCACTGGATGTCTCACAGTTCTGGAGGGGGCGGCAGGGTCTCCCACTAGTAGCCATGAGGGAGAGATGGTCTGTTCCAGCGCCTTCTCTAACATCATGTACTTTGCTGACTTACTCTGGCCTTCCCTGGCAGGAGGAGCTGCTTCACTTCCCAGTACTCACTTCATCTTCATAGGGCCTCTTCCTCTGTGGCCACCTTTCCCCAATGTTCTCAGATTCACATCCATCCTGTTGGCTTCATTTCAACTTGATTACCTCGCCAAAGGCCCTGTTTCTAGGTGAGGTCACATTCACATTTATTTTTTTTCACCCAGTACCTTGTACATGCTAGACAAGCACTACCCATGATCTGGATCACACACCTCTTTTTCCCCCCTGATGCTGGCAGTGGAACCGAGGGCCTTGTAAACACTAGACAAGTGTCCTGTTCTCTGAGCTACATGCTTAGCCCTTGATTTTATTATTTTTTTTTAAATTTATTTATTTATTATGTATACAGTGTTCTGCCTGTATGTCTCCCTGCACACCAGAAGAGGGCACCAGATCTCTTATAGATGGTTGTGAGCCACCATGTGGTTGCTGGGAATTGAACTCAAGACCTCTGGAAGAGCAGTCAGTGCTCTTAACCTCTGAGCCATCTCTCCAGCCCAGCCCTTGGTTTTATGAGACAGAAACTTGTCCTGTCTGTCTTCCAAGTGCTAGGGGTATAGATGTGCACCACCAAGTTTGGCTACAGATATATTTGTTAAAATCACAAACATAAAAGACTGGCTAAATGCTTTATTTTTTTTTTTTGAGGTTTACTTTTTATTTTATGAGTATGGATGTTTGCCTGTATTATAGTTTTGTACCATATGCATGCCTGGTGCCCATGGAGACTAGAAGAAGGTGTTGGATCCCCTAAACTGGAATTACAGGCAGTTCTGAACCACCATGTGGGTGCTGGGAACTGAATCTGGGTCCTCTGAAAGAGCAGCAAGTGTTCTTAACCACTGAACCATCTGTCCAGGCCTGACTCGATGCTTTTATCTGTACCCTCCCATTTTATAAAGTTGTTGGGGGGGAGGGTATTTTATTTTCCAGAGCTCAAACCCAGGGCCTCGTGCCTCCTAGGCAAGATCTTCTCTGCTGAGTTGCAGCTCAGCCATGGAGCTTTTAACTCACACTTTCCCTGAGCATCTCTAGATCATGACCTTGTCACTTACAGAGACTCTTGAGTCATCCAACCCAGTTTTTCAGAAAGCGCTGTTTTTGACTCCTTGAGTTTAGACACACTATCACAGAGATACAATGCTGTTGCTAGGGGCCAGGCTCAGTGGTAGAAATCTTGCCTTGCCTGCACAAGGGTTCCAAGCCTAGCATGCCAATAAAAAACAAAAATCTCACCAGGTATGGTGGCACACAGCTCCCAGAGGCAGGAGAATCAGAGTCCCTCAGCCTGGACTGCTTGATCACAGCCCTTGTCACCCTGTCGGCCTTGGAGTTTCCCTCCACAAGGCCACCAGAATACTTTTTACCATGCCTACCCAATGTTTCTGCCTCCCTTTTCATCCACCCTGGTCATTGGTGTCCAACAATCCCATCAGGCCTTGTCTGAAGCTGGATGTCCCACTAGTGGAGTCCCACAAGGACACTGTGCACCAGCACAGGAAACAGTCTGCAAGCCAGGCTTTGCTGCGTGGCCCTAGACCCTCCTGGCAACCCCATAAGAGGGGCCTTGTTCTTACACCATTTCCCAAAGGCGCCATTAATACCTCACCTGACATCCCCAACTAGACAAGGCACAGCAAATCCAGGACCCAACCAATGGCACCTCATCTCCGAGACTCCAGCAGGGGGACCCGAATATGAGATGGTGTCCTCCTCTTCTGAGAGAAACTTCTTAGAGGAAACGGACTGCCCTGTGTTCAGGCACACACTGTTGATGAAAGATGGTGTCAGCTAGGGAAAGACAGGCCATGTGCTGCAGAGGACAGAGCATCTGCCACGATGGGGGTGTCATCGCTGGCTCTGGCCCACAGCTCTGCCTCAGAGATGGTCAGGCAAGCCTCATTTTGTTCACTTCGTCAATGAACTCTCAAGTGAGTGGTTACCCTTCACTCAGCTGCCAGAGGGATGAGGGGATGGGGGTCCACCATTGACTGCTCACCTCAGGACCCATCTCTTTAAATGGTGTGGTGGTAATTTCTACTCTCTGGAGGCTGTGAGGACCTTTGGGGTCATCCCAAGTGTACAAGTAGAGAACTAGCTGGTGAAGGGTATGCCAGGCTGGGGCGGCCACACTGTGCCAGAGACATAACGCACCTTCCCTGCCTCATAGCCTCTGCCTCCTTGGTGCCTCCACCTCAAAAGCTGACCTAGCTGAAAGGCTGAGACTACCTCACCGCGAGGTGGCTCTGTGGCCAGCCGCCATACAAGGTTACTGTAGCCATGTCTGAGTCTCTCCTCCAGAGTGCAGCCGCACACTCACCGCTTCCCTCAGCCCCGTGTTAGAGACATGTATTTTCTCAGGGCCGGCAACCCTGTCTGAGGGACTGGGAATCCAGCACAGGAGGCCCCTAGAACAGCTCCTACTGACACCATAGCGTCTGCAGCACAGGAGTGGCAGTCAGGAGACAAGGCCCGGTCCCCGCTGAGGATCCAGGCGTGAACATCTGCATCCATGAACACGGATGACCGTGGAGGGAACCAGAGAAAGTCAGGGCATCAAGGAGCGGCCCAGAACCCGGGAGAGTGAGCGAGTGCTCGGGACCTCTACCACCGATGCTACCTACAGCTGTAGTTACGAATGTAGTCCATGGGTCAGATGACTTCAGTTCACATACAAGCTCCACAACACTGTGTTAGCCTCCAGGGAAGTGCAGGTGACGACCTGAGGAATGCACACTGTTACACATACAACGCCAGCCGCTGAACTCTGCTTGTCTCGTGAGCAAGTCACTGTGTGGTTTAGAGCAGCTGGCAGACATGCCTTCCACAAGTGTCTTCAGTTTACTGAGCCTCAGTTTCCCCAGCTGTGAGATTGAGGACAGTAATGCCTCTGCCACTGAAGTAGTATGAGGGTTTAGTGGGCTTTGGGTGCTAGATTCCAGTGGTTAACCATGGTTTCCAGGCTCCCTTCTTCCTCGGGTTCAGAAAACCCTAACTCCATCTCAGTGCCACCCAGAAAAGAACCATAGGAGCCTGTTCTTGGGCACCAGTTCCACACAAACAGTAGGAACTGTCCATACCTTTTCCCATTGGCTACCGCCAGCCATGTTGGCAGAACCCTCAGCCCTGCCAGGCTGACAGCCATACTAATTAGCTTAATTAACCTGGTCCCACGGGAGCCACCCCATTTGGAGGCCAGAGCATCACACTGGCTGGGGTGGCTCACAGCCCCGCCTGACTCACTGCTTGCCTGTACTTGTGCCCTGTCTGTCACAGGAGGAACTGCCTCTGCTAGAGTACTGTGTGCACAGCTTCCTTTCTTGTTTTTCAGTTTTTAAATTATTATATGTGTGTGGGTGTTTTGCTGGCATGTATGTTTGCACCACATGTGTGCAGTGCCTGTAGAGGCCAGAAAGAATGTCAGATCCCCTGGAACTGTAGTTACAGGTGTTTTTAGGCCTCCATGTGGGTTCTGGGAATCTAACTAGAATCCTCTGGAAGAGCAGCCAGAGCTCATAACCACTGAGCCATCTCTACAACTCCAGAGCATCCTTTGTGGTGGTTCTTTTTTCTGATGGAATTAAACCACAACATGGCAAAATCTGAGTTTAGATAATGTGGACCAATCAGAGTTATGTCTAGGAGTGCTGGACAGATCTGCAAGCATGATGCTTTCTTTCAGATATGTTTTGAAAGGTAATAAGATACAGAAGGTAGAAAATTAAATACTGCAGAATGCTTAAGGTTTTGGTTTGGGTTTCGTTGTTGTTGGGGTTTTTGTTCGTTTTACTCAAGGAGATGGTTGTTAGGTTTATTTATTTGGAGGTGGTAGTGGTGTGTGCGTGTGTGTGTGTGTGTGTGTGTGTGTGTGTGCATATCTACATACCCATGCTCACATGCATGCTCTAGTGCAAACACATGTGCATGCCTCAGCAGGCCTGTGGAGGTCAGAGGACAACTTTCAGGAGTGGGTTCTTGCCTTCCACAGTGGACTCCGGGAATGGGACTCCCGACTGTCAGTTCTTCATAGCAAGCATACCCACTGAGGCAGGATCTCAGGCAGCCCAAGTTGTCTGGAACTTGGTGTGTTGCTGAAGATGACCTTGAACATCTGGTCCCACTCCTTTGGCCTTCTCAGTGCTGGGGTTACAGATGTGTGTTGCCACGCCCAGCATTATAGAAGGTATAACAGTGCAAAGAAGCTCTCTTCGCTCCCAGTCCCCGAATCCCCTCCACAAAAGCAGCCGCTGTTTGACTTCTTCTGCATCCTTCCAGACACGTGCTGAATGTGACCCTGCACATGTGATTACATGTGCATCTCATGCTCCACACCTTCCCTTTTTTGAAATGTATGTGTATGGGGGTTTTGCCTGCATTTCCATATGTGCACCATGTGCATGCCTGGTGCCTGCAAGGGTCAGAAGAATAGTTACAGGTGGTTGTAAGCTACTGTGTGGGTGCTGGGAACCAGACCTGGGTCCTCTGAAAGGGCAGCAAGTGCCCCTCGCTGCTGAGCCATCTCTTCAGTAACCCCCTCATTTTTTTCCTTTGAGTCTTTTATTGCTGTTGTTTAAAATTACCACTGTATAGGGTAGCCTTGACCTCTCAGTCCCCCACCTCAGCCTCCCGAATGCTTGGTACGGGAGTGTGCGGCACACGTGGAGTTTCCTGAACGCTTGGTACGGGAGTGTGCGGCACACGTGGTTCCTCGCTCCCTCTTGTCTCTGTCAACACAGTTACCAGCTGTACTTGTGTTTCTGCTTTTTCCCTTCGTGTCTTCTGGCAATGGCTTCATAGTAGGGCATAGAAAATGGCCTTGTACTTAAGAGCCATGGAGTGGCTTTTCCATGGGATAGCTTAGAGCCACCAATCCTAACCTAAGATCATTAGATTTGGACAACTGTAGAGACCAGAGAGCTAGACAAAGAAGGTACAATACAAAACATTGAAACCAGTCTTTTTTAGGATAGAGATTAATGGTAGCAGTCAGCCTAGAATCCCCCAGTAAGGGGCTAGGGTGTGGCTCAATGGTAGAGCCCCTGCCTAGAATCCCCCAGTAAGGGGCTGGGGGCGTGGCTCAGTGGTAGAGCCCCTGCCTAGAATCTCCCAGTGAGGGGCTGGGGTGTGGCTCAGTGGTTTATCATGGCCCTAGGTTCCATCCTCAGCATCACCTAAAAAAAATGTTTTGTTTTTTAATTCATATTAGGCAAGGATTTTGCCACTGAGCTACACCTCTAGCCCTGCTGCATAGATTCTGCATGCTGGTGTTAGCTCCAGACAGCACCCATGCACACTCTTCACATCATGTGTTCCTGCAGGCCTTTCCCGATAGAGAACTGCCAGGGTGGAGAAAGTGTCCACTTGATTGTATTCCATGGGTCTTTTTACACTCTCTCAGGAGGAGAAAGCTGGACAAAGCTTTCTCCATGGAAGCTATTCTGATGCAGACCTGCTCCTCACTAGGGCAGAGGACCCAGCATTGAGGATTCTGGGAAAAGCCAAAACTCAAAGGTGTGGGAGGGAAGCCTTCCAGCTACCTCAGAACATTTGTGTAGGGTGTACTTCATCTGTCCTTCCTCCTCTTCCTACTCTCCTCCCAACTGTAAGTTTTTAAGTTGCCCAGAGAATTCCTTCCCTGTAAGGACGGAGACAGAGAGCCCTAGACCTACAGATCTGGTTTGGGGAGGAATATGGCCTGACAAGGAAGCCCCACCACCCTTTCCACCCACCCTTTTAAAGCTGCAAGGGCAGCTGCTGAGGAACAGAGAGAAAATGCAGCCTTCAAAGCCTCCCGCAGCCCAGCACATCTTACTTCCTTTTTTGGCTCAGAGATTCTTTCTTTCTCCAGTAGCAAATGGCACACACCGGATGCTAGCCTGCTCCAAGCTGCTTGTGATGATTGTTGTAATACATGGTTATAGTGAGTAAAGCCTCCTCCATGCCTGTAACCCTAACACTCAGGAGGATAATGTGTGTCAGGCCAACGTGGGCCACGTAGCAAGACCCTGTCTCAAGAAAGTGAAGCAGAAGAACAAAAGAAAAGGGGGGCAGGGGACTGAGGTATAGTTCAGTAACAGAATGCTTGCCTGGCATACATGAAGCCCTGGGTTTGATCCCATCATCACAAAGAAATTAATTTAAATTAATTATTTTAAAGTAAGGGCTGGGGAGATAGCTCAGTGGCTAAGAGCACTGGCTTCTTTTCCAGGGGATCCAGCACCCTCTTCAGGCCTCTGTAGGTACCAGGCACACAAGCATAGTGCACAGACATACATGCAGACAAAACATCTATATACGTAAAACTTAAACAAAAATTAAAAATTAAACATGTTAGATATAGTGGTGTGTACCTTTAATCCCAGTTCACTGGAGACAGAGGAAGCTGGGGCACCGCAAATTCAAGACCAGTGTGGCTGCACTGCAGGTTCCAGGACATCCAGGGCTACGTAGAAGGACCTTGTCTCCACAAAACAAGCTTCTGCTCACACCAGTGCCTTCCTTGGTTTTTACTTGCTTGTTTGGTGGTTCTTATTTTACTGATGTGTATATGTGTTTGTTGTGGGATGTGCGCGCATGCGTAAGTGCACATGTGTGCAGGCCAGAAGAAGAGGACATTGAATCCCCTGGAGCTGGAGTGCCAAGTGATTGTGAGCCACCCACCTTAGGATTTGGGAACCAAACTTTTGTCCCCAGGAAGAACAGCAAGCACTCTTAACTATTGAACCATCTCTCCATCCCCTCATCTGGTTTGGTTTGTGTTTTAAGACAAGATCTTATGTAGCCCAGGCTGCCCCAGATTCGGTACATAGTTAAAGATTACTCTGAACTCCTGATTCTCCACCTCCCAAGTGTCAGGATTACTGATGTGTGCCACCACACCTGGCATCAGGTAGTACTGGAGATGGAACCTGGGACTTAGTGTGTGCTGAACAAGCACACCCAGTCCCTGCTGGGTAGCTTTGGAGCCCCAGTACAAGGTGGTGTCTCGCAGGCCTTTGCTCCTGACATTGTTTCTCCCTAGGAGTGGCGAGGACTCAAGTCAGAGCCCAGATGTCCCCCAGCTTCGTCAGTTCTAGACTAGAAGCCAGGCCACAAACAGAGACAAGAGAAGGTCTACAAGTCACACTGTCCCACAGGCCTCTGGGTAGCAGGCCAGGAGCTATGGGGGAACGGGCTGGTCTGAGGGGAGCTGGGAGCCACAGGAGCCTCCATCTCAAACATCTGCTTCTGTCGGGCCAGCCAGGTGCTTGGCCGCAGATCCCAGAGCAGCAGATCTCTGGGGTGTTCTCCAGCTACGAAACACTGCCTCGGTCACTTTTCTAGTGCCATGAAGACACCATGACCAAGGCAACTTATAAAAGAGTTGATTCGGGGCTCACAGTTTCAGGGGGCTAAGTCCATGAGCATCATGGCGGGGAGCGTGACAGCAGGTAGGCAGGCCGGTGCTGGAGCGGTACAGTGAGCTCACGTCTTGAGACACAACCACTAGGCAGAAAGACACTGGCAATGGTGGGACTCTTTTGAGAGCCTCCCCCGTGGCACACCTCCTAGTCCTTTCCAGATGGTTCATCAGCTAGGGACCAAGTGTGCAAACCTCTGAGCGTAGCTGTGGGTCACCATGGGAAAGAGGAGGAGAGTGGCCCCAGCTTCCCATCCGCCCTCTGGAGTGGGAGGCCGAACTTAGGATGGTGGCCATCGGGCCTCAGAACCCTGTGGTGTAGGCGATGTGACGTGACAGGAAACCCCACCTGACCTACCTGAGTTCCCGAAGCAGGGGTGAGGGCTTTCTGGGATACCCTCGTGAGCCCCGCCCACCCCCATCCTCCTAACCCCTAGGGCTCCTGGAAGCAACCGTAAATCTGTACTGTGCTCACAAGTCTCATGCAGTCTGTCCCTGTCTCTGTCCCTCCTCCTCAGTCTCAACGTGCTCCCTCTTCCACCTGGAATGTTCTTCTGTGTGGATTCCTCCCTTGATGGTCCCTCCTCCCAACCTTATTTGCTTCAAAACATGTTTCTGTCTCACACGTAGGGTCTACCTTGTTTAGAATCGGCCCCTCCTGCAGGTGGCTCTGGTCCCTGCCTACTGTACCACAGCCCCTGGAATAGCCCGTTCAGGCAGGTTCCCAGCACAGATGATGAGTGCAGAGCCAGGTAACATAGAGGAGGCACAGTCACTGGATGGTGGTGGCTAGTCTTCTCCAGTCCAGACGGCCCTGGGAAGCAGCTGAAGGCCCTCTGACTCCAGTGTTCTCGTTCCAGGCAGGTGGACACCAACGCGAAGAATGTCTTTGGTCAGCCTCGGCTGAGGGCATCCCTGCGAGACCTCCGGTCCCCACGGAAGAACTACAAGTCAACCATCGAGGATGATCTGAAGAAGCTCATCATCATGGACAACCTGGGGCCAGAGCAGGATCGGGACACGGGGGTGCGTGGCTGCTGGCCTCGGGATGGTTTGGGAGGGGGGCAGTGCTCTTTCATGTCCCCAGCCTTTGGTGTCTGCTGGCCCTGCTGGGGTGTGCAAGTGAGGGTCTCTTGTTACTCATGGACAGAACCAGGACTTAAGCCACTGGAAAAGGCCCTGGAGACCCTGGGTCTCACATCTTTCTCCCAGAGCCCAAGAGGGAATTGGTCCTACCCAGCTGTTGAGAGCACAGGAACCATGGCAGGGTAGGCTCCCATTGCCCAAAGACAGACCAAAGCAGCAGGCACTATGGTGCCTCCATTGCCCCTGCCTCTCCCTCATTGCCAGGCAGGCAGTCTATGGGAACCAAGACAGCCCTTCACGGAGCACTGTGGCATACACCTGTGACCGCAGTCCTCAGGAGACTGAGGCAGGGGAATCACATATTCCAGGCCAGCCTGGACTACATGACTAGCTGAGACCATATCTAAAAAGAGAAGACATGTACAATTCAGTGGTAAAGTGCCAATATAAGGCTACAGTTGGAGGCTAGGATCAGAAGCCATGGGCCACAGTCAGGGCTGGGGAACCCTGGGGGGAAGAACTTGCCAAGAAGCCCCCCAGGACAGGAACCACAAGCCCGGCATGCAATCCCCTGTCCCACCCTGTCTTGGCAGCAGTCGCCCCAGAAGAGCCTGCAGCGGACACTGTCGGATGAGAGCCTGTGCGGCGGGCGCCGGGAGCCCAGCTTTGCCAGCCCGGCCAGCCTGGAGCCTGGCCTGCCCAGCGATGTGCTCTTCACCAGCACCTGCGCCTTCCCCTCCAGCACACTGCCCGCCCGCCGCCAGCACCAGCACCCCCACCCACCCAGCGGGGCACCCAGCACCATTCCAGCCACTGGCAATGGCTTCCCAGAGAAGAAATGTGAGCCTGGGCATTCTGGGGCTGCAGGTCCCCCAGGGCTGGGAAGTGGGGTACACCACAGGTGGGAGGTACCTGGTGGTCCTATATGGCCAGTCATGTGAGGGGAAGGGTGCACAGGTGCTCCAGGGTACCTCAAGGAGCAAATATTGCTGGCCAAACACTGGGTCACCTGAGACCAGAGGAAATCAGCTTCCCCAAGGACAGGGGCTTACATCCTCTGTTCCCCAGCAGCCTCCCTCTACCCCACCAGCCCCCTTACCCCACCAGCCCCGCTGTACCCCACCAGCCACCCATACCCCACCAGCCTCCCTCTACACCACCAGCCCCCCTATACCCCACCAGCCTCCCTCTACCCCACCAGCCTCCCTGCTCCCACCTAAACATCCCATTTTCCTGAACATTTTCTTAATGACCGTACTTCCCCAAATATGCCATGCTTGAGGGCGGGGGCAGTCCTGGGTGAGACTTATCCACCCCTTTATTTCATCTAGCAGGTATTTATTGAATATACCCTGTAAGTGGGGAACTGGTACATCATCTCCTGAAAAAGCCATGGTGTAGCCAGCATGCTGACACATCTGTAATTCTAGCACTTGGAGGTTGGAGGGTCATTTGTTTGAGGCCAGCCTAGGATTGTAAACAAGACCTGTCTTGATTGAAAAAGAAAAAAAGGCAAAGCAGCCAAGGCTGCGCTCTGTGAGCTCTCCTCTCACGTCTGACAAGCAGTGGATAGAACCCTGCTTGCTGCAGGGAACCCCATCCAGACACACTGGAGGCTGGCTGGCTGGCTGTTTGTTTTAGTATTGGTTGATTGATTTGAGACAGAGTGTCACTATGTAGCCCTGGCTGACCTGGAACTCACTATGTAGACCAAGCTGGCCTGGAACTTACAGAGATCCTCCTGCCTCAGCTTCCTGAATGCAGAGTGCTGGGGTTTTAGGCAGGAGCCATCACTCCTAGCCACCTTCCATAGCTCCTGCTAGAAGTGGCAAGTAGTGGTGTGTGTACTGGAGGGAGGTGGGTGGGGTGCTGTGTACTGGAGGGAGGGAGGGAGGTGGGTGGGGTGCTGCCTGGTCTTGAGAGTGTTAGGAAATGTGTGGCATGCCTTACTTTTTTTTCTTTTCAAGATGGAGGCTCTCTGTAGACCAGGCTGGCCTCAAACCCAGAGATCCGCTTGCCTCTACCTCCTGAGTGCTGGGATTAAAGGCGTTCACCACACCCAGCTATGCACACCTTATTTTCTAAAATCCAGACTGTCTTTAGTTTAGATGTGTTCTGTACCTAGGATTTCAGCTTAGGGGTCGTGTCCCCACATCGTCTAGACATGAAGCCCCCTGTATCTCTCCCACTTTATGGGGGGTGAGATAAAGGAAATTCTGGGACTCTTTTAAGGGAGCCATCTCATCCCTTAAAATCTTCTTGCAGTAGCCAAGTATGGGGGAACACACCTAGTATCCTAGCACTTAGGGGGTGAAAGCAGGAAGGCCCGGGCCAGACGGAGTTCAGGGTCAGCTTCGACTGCACCATGAATTAAATCGAAGCCAGCTTGGTCTAATGTAACCTTGCCTCGAAAAAGCTAGCAAAATTTTTAATCCAGCCATGGTGTCCCACAGTCCTTGACTTGGTGTTCTGAGGCTTTTAGCCCCAGGGCTCTGCCTCAGCCCTATTCCTCAGGATACCCCACAGATAGCTGTGTTCTTCCGGCCCTCTTCCTTCAGGCCTGACAGTCACTGCTCTTTCTTGGAGTCCCCCCATGTTCCAGGCTGATCTTCCTGCCCACCAACAGAGCGCCCCAGCCACCCCGACAGAGCGCCCCAGCCACCCCAACAGAGCGCCCCAGCCACCCCCTGGCACTAGCACACAGCCCTGCCTCCATGCTTCCTAAGTCCATCCTTGTCTCCTGCCTCTGCCCTCAGCCTTGATCCCCTGTGTTGTTCAAATCTTAGATAGTCTTTTAATTAAAAACAAAAACAAAAACAAAAAAACCCAGAGCTAGATATCAGAGTGAAAGCTGAAAGATCAGAGAAGCAGAACAGCCGGCCACCAGTTCTTACCTCTACGAAATCCTCAGTCTAAAGAGAGTGAGTTCCTGTCTCCTCACACCTTATGTACCTTTCTCTGCCCTGCCATATTACTTGCTGGGATTAAAGACGTGTGTGCTTCCCACGCAAAGGCATCAGGGATTGAAGGTGTGTCCACAACTGCCTGGCTCTGTTTCTCTGCTATACTGGATCAATTTCATGTAGCCCGGTATGCCCTTGAACTCACAGAGATCCAGACAATCCCTGCCTCCTGAGTGATAGGATTAAGGGTGTGTGCCTCCACTGCCTGACCTCTACGTCTAATCTAATGGCTGGCTCGGTCCTCTGATCCTCAGGCAAGTTTATTAGGGTACACAGTATATCACCACAACTCTGGCTGCTCCTAGCTGGGGCCTGGCACACAGGACATGCCCAGAGCAAGCCAGAAGAAGCTGAGAGAGTACTGTGCATGTAGGTCCAGAGAACGGGCAGATTGGAGCCCCTTCCTCCATCTCTGCCACACTCTCTCCATCTGGACCCAGCTTCCCTCCCCTCTGCCTTTCAAACCCAAGGCCGCTGGGTTCTCCCATCCCACCCACGCCTGACCCCTCTGCCCTGTCTCCCTATTACAGCTCCATTTGCTCTGGGTGTCTTCCCCTTTGGACTAGGAATACCCTGCAGACAAGGCCTAGCCGCCTCTGTTGGTGAGGCTTCTGCCTTACAGAAACATCTTAAGATGCCAGGGATGCTGAGCGCTGCTTCGGGAACAAACCCGGAGCTGACTGCAAAGCCTCTGATGGGCCCTAAGTCCTGACAAGACCTGCCACGGGACTGTCAGGACGTTTCCCTGTCCTCCAGCCTTGCTGTGGGGACAGCCAGACATCCTGTCCACACATCCCAGGGGTAGCCTGCACACCTCTTCAGGAGGGACCGTACTCTTCAGGGGGAAGACGGAGTCTTCATGGTGACCGTAGGCTTGTCACTTCTCTGACTTACCTCCTCCTGCTCGCTCTGAGTCCCCTGGGCTGCCTCGTTGTTTCTTGAACCTCCGGGACTTCATGCCGACTGTTCCACAGGAATGCTTTTCTCTCGGGTCTCCCTGGTGCCTACCTCCCGTTGCGCAGTTGGTCACCCAGTAACACTCCCCTGGTCCCATATAGAAAGCTGCTGCCCACACAGACACCCAGCATTGCAGTGCTCTGGCCCTGCTGAAGCCTCTCCCTGATGGGTACCTCGTGTGAACAGTGTGAAATATCTGTGTTTCTGTCCCTTCCACACTGTTGTGCTCAGTCACCTCTGTGTCTCCACTTTTCCCACGTAGCTGCCATCTCAACCTCGGAGCTCTCACTGGCTGACGGACGGGACCGGCCCCTGCGACGGCTTGACCCTGGAATGATGCCACTACCAGACACGGCTACTGGCCTTGAGTGGTCCAGCCTGGTGAACGCTGCCAAGGCCTACGAAGGTAGGTAGCCTCCACCCAGCCTCCCTGCTCCTCGGTGGCCATCTCTTCTGAGAGGATTGCTGGAGGCCCTGTGAATCTGCTGGACCTCACACCTGGGTTCCAGAGCCACAGAGGGAAGTTAAAACTTTGTGTTATCATTTGCTAACTGTGCAACCAAAGCAGGTGACCTCTTCTGATCCCCACTCGGGTCTACTGAAGGAGATCCCTTGCCAGCTGCCGGGGGCTACATAATGGTTTAGGAAACAGCAGCGTGGTGGTGGTGGTGCATATCTGTAATCCCAGCACTCAGGAGGCAGAGGCAGGCGGATCTCTGAGTTTGAGACCAGCTTGGGCTACAGAGTGAGTTCCAGGACAGCCAGGGCTACACAGAGAAACCCTGTCTTGAACCTCCCCACCCCACCCCACCCCCAAAAAAAAGGTGGCCCCAGAGCAAGCCCTCCACAAACAGTGCCCTATTGAAGGCGGCATAAGACCCATCTCAAAAAAAAAAGGCCAAGCATCATAGCCTGATCTACAAAACAAGTTTCAAGATAGCCAGGGCTATGTAGAGAGACCCTGTCTCAAAAAAAAAGTCCTAGTTGAGCAGTCAAACTGCAGGTGACACGCCTACATTCAGCAGACTGAGTAGGACCAGAGTGCTAGCCCACTACTCTGTGTTTGTAGGGGCCTCACCCTGTCTGTCACAGGCAGCTGGTAGAGCTCTGGCATCATGTCCCCACCTCCGCAAGCAGTACAGAAGAAAGACACAAACCTTACATCAGGGGAACCTTACACTCCTGTGCACTGACGTCTTTGCCTCGGCCCATGGCCATGCTTTGTTGCAGCAGTAACTGGGTATGTAGCCCGTGTGCACGTCTCAGATGGGATTTGTGAGCTGCGGTATAGCAAGCTGGTAAAACGCTCCTGTGGAAGACCCTCCGTTGTTTTTTGCTTGGTTGGTCTGGTTTGGTTTTTTGAGACAGGGCTACTCTGTGTAGTCCTGGCTGTCCTAGAACTCGCCCTATAGACCAGGCTGGCCTCGAACTGACAGAGATCCATCTGCCTCTGCCTCCCAAGTGTTGGGATTAAAGACGTGTGCGCCGCCACCACCTAGCTATAAGACCCTGGGTTTGATCCCCAGTGCTGAATGAACAATTGAATGAATGTGTTTATTTGTTCATTTGTTTTAGATAGGTCTCATGTAGCCCAGACTGGCCTTGTTCCTTCCTGTGTCCATCTACCAAGTACTAGAATTATAGATGTATGCCATTATGCCCAACTTAGAATTCCCCAGCCTGACCTCAGCCTGGTCCTCCTGCCTCAACTCTCCAGTGCTAGGATTCCAGGCCTCACGCCTGACCTGGCCCACAGGAATACACAGCCTCTCAGCCCAACCTGGATTACATCATCACATGACCTGTGTGAACCAGGTAGATAGCATTCCTGCCAACCTCTATCTGAAGGGTCATAGGAAAGCAACAACGGTTTTGAAATAAAATGGGACTTCCGTGGGTTGTTTTCATTTTACTTTTTTTTTTTTTTTTTTATGGTGCTAGGCGTGTACCACCTAGCAGTATCCCCAGGCATCAGGCTTGATGTCCCCACTACCCGGCAGTGTCACAGTGTCAGACCAAGAAGTACTTGGATCCTTGACTTTGGGAGGGAGAGCGAGCAGTGGGGACAGGACCAGACCTAAAAACACGGAGCTCAGCTGGCTGGCTCCCAGCAGAGGAAGTACCAAATGGGTACCAAGGAAACCAGAGCCTGCCGCCTACGGGTGAGCCCCAGCTTTGCCTGTGAGGAGCTTAGTGACAAGCCATTAACCCCTCATGCCTCACTTGTTCATCTATAAAGTATCTCTCTGCCCCACGAGTTGTATTAGATGAACCTGTACTCAATAAAGTGCTTACGAACCATTGCAGTGCAGAGAAGAGCAGCAGTAGAGCCCTGCCTAGAACCCCAGTGAGGGCTGGGGTGTGGCTCAGTGGTGGAGCCCCTGCCTAGAATCCCCCAGTGAGGGCTGGGGTGTGGCTCAGTGGTAGAGCACCTGCCTAGAACCCCAGTGAGGGCTGGGGTGTGGCTCAGTGGTAGAGCCCCTGCCTAGAATCCCCCAGTGAGGGCTGGGGTGTGGCTCAGTGGTAGAGCCCCTGCCTAGAATAGATATGATATACTTATACTGTAGTATGAGCTTTAATAGTTCTTGTGAGTTTCTGAAGGCTTTTGGATATTCAGCCCCAGACCTGAGAACCAGGACGAACACAGGAGGGCCTTGGGAGGCTGTGCTCTCTGAGTCTCAGGAGCCTGCCTGAGCTACATAGCAAGATCCTGTTTAAAATCTTTGGATTCTGGGCTGGAGAAATGGCTTACTGATTAAGAAAACTTGCTACTCTTCCAGAGAATCTGAATTTGTTTCCCAGCACCCACTCTGGGCAGCTCACATCCACATGTAATTGCCCCTTTAGGGGAATCTGATATACTCTCTGGTTCCACAGGCATACACATACACACATACACACACACATACACACACACACACACACACACACACACATGCATGCACGCACGCACGCATGCACACACGCACACACACACACATTTAATTAAAAATAAGTTTTAAAAAGAAAGAAAAGGGCCGGGAGCCAGTGGTACACGCCTTTAATCCCAGCACTCGGGAGGCAGAAGCAGGAGGATCTCTGAATTCGAGGCCAGCCTGGTCTACAGAGTGAGTTCCAGGACAGCCAGGACCACACAGAGAAGCCCTGTCTCGAAAAGACCAAAAGAAAGGAAGACACCATCAGAGCAACACAGATAACTTTAGGAACCCAGGCGTGATGTACATATCTATAACTACAGCACCCGGACGGCTGAGACAGGAGGGTTACCAGGGGTTTGAGGCCAACCTGAGCTACAGAATGACACCCTGATTCAAAAAAGAAAAGCCAAATATGGTAGCTCATGCCTGAAACCCAAGCATCCAACAGGCTGAGACAGAAGAATCACTGAGTTCAAGGCCAACCTGGGCTACAAAATGAGAGCCTGCCTCAGAGAGGGGTCAGCAGGCGGGAGAGGATGGAGACAGGGTTTGCAGGAAGAAGCTGAGCCTGCCTGCCCCACCCGGAAGAACTCAGCCCTTCTCTCTCGTTCCCTGACAGTGCAACGAGCCGTCTCCCTCTTCTCTCTAAATGACCCAGCCCTGAGCCCAGACATCCCCCCTGCACACAGTCCTGTCCACAGCCACCTGAGCTTGGAGCGGGGCCCCCAGACTCCTAGGACAACCCCCACCATGAGGTGAGTTTCTGTGGAAACACGGGTCCATCACCTGAGGGTCCAGCAGGCAGCATGTCTGCACAAAGAGGGGAAGGGGGCTCCAGGTCACCCCTTCGCTCCCAAGGCAGGAGGTCCCTTTGTCCCTTGCCTGATGGCTAAAGCTGTTATACCAGCCATGCCCGGGGACCAGCGGAGCCAGGTCGACTCTGCCCTTGCCTAGGACACTGGGTCAGCAGATCCATCATTCTTCCGACTTTGAACCCTGCTCCCGAGCGTGCCCCAGCCCCCAGCTCCCTGCCTCCCATCTCCATCTGTCTGATGCTTGACCCCCCACTCTGTGGCTCCTCCAGTGATGGACTGGCCCCTGACATCACATTTCACCTCTTTGCACTGCTGGGCATATACAGACATCTCAGCATCCTATGGATGGTAAGGCACATTTCCACCCTCCCTCGTGACGGGGGAGAACAAGGAGACAGGGTCCATCCACTCTGTCATCTTACCGGCTCCTCCAACTGAGTGCAGTGAATTTGAGTGCTCACACTCAACAGAAAGGGAAAACAGGCAGAGAAGGCCTTAAGGGCCATGCTGCCCACAGGGGACTTAGCAGGGCACTCCCAGCGTCTGCACATGCTGCCCACAAGGCTCTGCTTGCCACAGACCTGCACAGCGCTTAGTGTTACTGGAAGCCTTTTTTGAGGAAAATTTTGGTATGCATTTTTTATCTTTACACCTTAGTTGGTCTTAGACCTTGACTGCCATCAGAAGTGTGGGCCTCCGTAGTTACAGAAAACAGGTGTTCAAGAGGCCTTGGGGACCTGTGGCCCTTGCGCCCACTCCTGCACTTCGCCCTCCCACCTCCCTGTGTACCTGGAGCTCCCTGAGATTAGGACCAGGGAGGAGAGGGAAAGAGGAGGAGAGGCAGGAGGACCCAGCAGCCTCGCCTCCGCAGCCCTCCCCCCAAACCCCTCCAAGTTTAAGAGCCCGAAGCATCTTTAGCCTCAGTCCTATGCAAGGAAGTACCACCTGCTTCCACAATGCCAGGCAGACTTGGGGCTGGAAGATTCCCCTTAGCTAGAACCCAGGCAGTGGGTCCCCACTTGGGTGGACGGCGTCCTCTGCCTCAGCCTGGGCTTCCTGTTCTATAGTAGCCGTGTGGCGGGTTTACAGGCCACAGGCGGCTGGAAGTTCTGATAGACTGACACACTAGAGTGAGGTAGCCTCGGCTCCATCCTCACTGATGGCACTGTTGTCCATTGACCCACCGCGGACTTTCTGGGCTTGGGATGGGCTCAGTCTACACTGCTAACTAGATAACAGGTTGAGTGAGTTCTTCATATCTCATGAGTACACCAAGAAGTTCTTCCCAAAGTCACACACCCCTTCTTGGGGGCAGATGCCTATTTCAGGGCAGCCCCCACCCAGTGCTGGCCTGGTGCTTCCTCATCCAACATCCACAGATAGCCTGGTCCCAGGGTGCGAAGGGGACTGTCTCTGGCTTCCCCACAGAGCTGCTCATTGTGCCTTGCAACCCTGGGCTTTCAGGAAGGTGAAGGCTCACCAGAGACCAGAGGGCCTGTACCCCAAGTCTCTCCAGCTGTGAGGAAGAGCCCTCCTCAGAGGCTGGCGGGCCTCAGAACTGACCTGATCCCTTGTCTTTCCAGTGAGGAGCCACCCCTGGACCTGACAGGCAAGGTGTACCAGCTGGAGGCCATGCTGAAGCAGCTGCACACAGACCTGCAGAAGGTGAGGTGGATGCGCTCCCCGCCCCCCCCCCCCCCCCGCCCCTCTGCTCTGCAATGGTCACAAGGAGACTGAAAAATCCAGCAAGCATAGAGAAACTTGTCTTGTAGCTCAGTTGGTAGAGTGCTTGTCCAGCATGCAGAAGGCTCTAGCCTTTCCATCCCTGGCATTGCCTACACTGGGCATGACGGTAGATGCTGGTAATCCCAGCACTCAGGTCATGGAGGCAGGAGAATCAGAAATTCAGGGTCATCCTCAGCTACATAGTGAATCTGTAGTCAGCCTGAGATACATGAGATCAGGTCTTTAAATTATAAATATAAATGGGGGCCATCAAAGGGAGAATGGTAGTATAGATTATAGGTCACTCACGCAGCAGAAGTCTGCAGCCAATTAAAACAAGAATTTTAGTTAGGTCTCATAGCATCTATATAATAAGCCAGGCATCTCACATGCCTGTAACCCCAGCCTGTGTGGGGCAGAGACTGGAGGGCCACAATTGCTGGCTGCCAGCCAATCCAAGGAAATCATAGCCATGGGTTCAGAGAGAGACCTTGCCTCAAAGAAACAGGTGGGGATTGGTAGAGGAGGACACCTGGCACCCTCTCCCCACACACGTGCATCTGTACACACACCTACACATGCACACGCACCTGAATAAGAAAATAAGTTAAAAAGATAAATAGTAGTTTATAAACTGACTAGCACATAAGACAAAGCCAATAACTTTAGTAAGAAATAGTCCAGAATAGCCCTAATCCTCCTGCCTCAGATTCCCCATTGCTGGGATTACAGATGTGCCTCCACACCTGGCATCATGACATTTTTAAGATAGTCCTGCCGGGTGGTGGTGGCGCACACCTTTAATCCCAGCACTTGGGAGACAGAGGCAGGCAGATCTGTGTGTTGGAGGCCAGCCTGGGCTACAGAGCGAGTCCCAGGACAGCCTGGACTACACAGCTAGTTCTGTGTGGAAGGACAGACACTAAGCACACTCCAGCTGTATCTGTTGCATCTGTGTACCCATCCAAGGGTGTGGAGGGATGAGGAGAAACAACATTGGAGAAGACTTCACTTGCTTAAATATTTGGGGTAATTCAAGGCAGGAAACAGCAGCGCCTCAGCAGTAAGTCCTCCATACAGAAACCAGACCCTAGTTCAGATCCCCACCCCAGTACTTAGTGCTGTGTGGCCTTGGCATTCCCTGCCTTAGGATGTCACCCTCAGGAGAGCAGAGCCTGCTCAGAAGGTGACAGCCCTCCTGAAGGCTTGGCGGCTGTGGGATGGGGCAATAACATATCGGATGATTACTTCAAACTGTGAGTGGTGGTGTACGCCTGCGATCCCAGTGATGGGGAGGCCGAGACGAGAGGATTGCAAATTTGAAGCTGGCCTGAGCTACATAGTAAGACCCTGTCTAAAAAGATAAACTGCTTCAAAGGCTTTCCAAACCGCCTGTCAGGGTTGAGGCCAGGACATGAAGGAACCCGCCCAGGGCTGTCCATCTGGAGAAACAGAGTTGGGATTTGAACCCTTGCAGCCAGGCCTCTCTGGCCCCAGTAGCTGGGATCTGTTCCTGTTGTGTGCACTACCCAGAGCACCTTGGCGTGGCCCTAACGCAGCCCTTCTGCCCCCAGGAGAGGCAGGACAAGGTGGTGCTGCAGTCGGAGGTGGCCAGCCTCCGGCAGAACAACCAGCGACTGCAGGAGGAATCGCAGGCCGCCAGTGAGCAGCTGCGCAAGTTCGCCGAGCTCTTCAGCAGGGAGAAGAAAGAACTCTGAGGCCCCTGGACTCAGCCCCTGGGCCTCCCATGGCAGGCAGGCGGTGGGCTTCTGGTTGCAGGGTGACGGATCATCCAGCCACAGCCCCGCACCCACGGCTCCGCCCCGCAACTCTGGAGCCCCGGGCGCAATGAGCCAGCGCGGCTGGCCTCAGGCCCTTCTCAGCTGCTCCCTGTGGCCCCGCGGGCCTTGTAGCCTGTTCCTAGGACCCGGCTGCCTGGAGCTGTGGTAGTGGGAGGGCCCAGGAGCCCCTGCATGAGAACTGTGGAACAGAACGGGCCCTTCCATCCCCCACTCCCCTGATGGTCCAGGGCTCCTCTGTCCCTCCCCAGTGCGCTGCTGGCTCCAGACAGCATGGACATCACCCTGAGTCCCCCTTCCATACAGAAACCAGGAGCACTTTCATAGAGTTTAAATTATTTTCCTGGGGCCCCAGAATGGACAGGAACTCCTAGCATCCAGATCCACTCCTTTGAGAAACCCTGTTTGTACAGTTAAGACTGTTTCTACGATCTTTTTCTACCAGCTCCTCTCCAGCAGCCACAGGCTCCTCTGCCTTCAGCTACTGATCCGGTGGCCAGCCGTGGGCTCCTCCCCTAGCACAACTAGGCCATTGCCTCCCACCCCAGAGGCAGCAAGGAGCCCCAGGGCAGGGCTGAAGCACAGCCTTCACCTGTCTGGCCCTCTTTTCTTTTTCAAGTCTCCCTGGCCACACTCCAGCCCCAGCGGCCACCAGACACACTCACTGTGCTCCCCGGGGAGCACTCAGTGCGACCCCCCAGAGACGCTGATTCTCCAAAGGCAATAAGGGGCAGCTCAGTCTGGGTCTATGCTGCTCACCCAGGAAACACAAATTCCCCTTTCTTTCTTCTTTAAAAACACAGAAAAGAATATATATATATATTTATTTTTTCATGTAGAGTTGTGCCAGAACAAGTTTGAATGGCCACGATCTGTGGATTCCCCAACCCCAGGGTCAAGACATGTCCCCACGGACTGGGGGTCAGTGTGAGGACCCAGAGTGATGTGGGGATGGCAGGCAGGGAGAAGTTGGCAGCATGGATTGGACCCAGAGCTAGATGGCCCAGCCCTCAGCCCGGGACCCTTCACCTCTTTGGGCCCATGACCTCTCGGGAAGGGCTCTGAGACCACACACAACAGGCACTCCACTCCAGACGTGCCAGGCTGGAGGGCAGACGGGTACCCACAGCTCCCTATGACCCGCCTCTGGCCCTGGGGAACCCTGGGTTATGAGGGAGCAGTCTGCCATGTCCTTCACCCACCGTGGGATGATGGCAGCAGACCAGGCTACCCAGTGTCCTCGGCCCTGGCCAACTACTGTGATGTCCCTCCTCTCCTGATCCCCTTCTAAAGGGTTCTCCAGCCCTGCCCCTCCCCCTTCCCTCAGACCCCCGACCTGGAGCCCGCCCTCCCTCCCTCTCCCTCCCTCCCCCTCCCTCCCTTCATCTGTCTCTTTAGTGTGTCTCCTCGCATCTTCAGATCATTCAAATCATTTTGGGGACCTAATCATGTACATTGACAATTGTAAATTATAATTTTTGGTTTTGTTCTATTATTTTTGTAAGAATTTCTGCAAAAAAAATAACTATTTAATTGAGGTTGATGTTCTGTCTGATGGCTGGAGATAGCAGCAGGCTTTTTTTTTCCCACATTGATTTGTTCCATTTGGTTTTTTTATTTTTTTTTTTTCCCCCCCCCCCCCATCCCTGTCTTGAGATTTCTGGCATGTTTCAGGAGGTTTCAAAGGAAATAAACATTTCATAGAAATGGCTGGTGTGCTCGCAGGCAACTGGAAATCATGCGGGCTCCCTCCTAATACATATCACACCCCTGCTGCACGGCATACACTTGCCAGCCTTACAGCTTTTCTTCAGCATCCAGACAACAGACATCTGACCCTCAGGATGTAGGATTGTGCTGAAGTTAAAAAAAAAAAAAACTAGGTCTGCAGGGTAACGCATGCCAGGTGGGTCTCTGAGTTCTAAACCAGCCTGCTAGAAATAGTAAGTTCCAGGCTACCGAGGGCTACACTGTGAGACCCTGGGTTTTGCCAGGTGTAATGGCTTCAGTTTATAATCCCAGCACTCTGAGGCTGGGGCAGGAGGATCCCTGAGAGTTCAAGGCAAGCCTGGACTCCACAGCAAGAGCCCACCTTTCTCAAAGAAGAGAAGGCCAGCTGTGTTGATACACATCTGTAATCTCAGCTCTTGAAGTGAGGGGGCATCAGGAATTCACGGTCATCCTCGGCTACATAGCAAGTTCAAGGCCAGCCTGTGCTATCCCCAAAATAAGTGGTAATAGTCCTTAAAAAAAAAAAAAGACTGCTGGGTTAGAAGTGCCTCGGTGCTTAAGAGCACCAACTACTCTTCCAGAGGACTCTCGATGCCCAGCACTCACATGGCAGCTCACAACTCCAAACCCAAGGGACCCTATTCCCTATTCTGATGTTTTAAGAGGGGGGAAAAAAAAAGCTGAGCAAGGTAGTCCACACCTTTAAGCCCAGCCCCTGGCAAGCAGATCTCTGAGTCTGAGGCCAGCCTAGTCTGCTAGAGTTCCAGGGCAGCCAGGGCCCTGTTAGATCCTGTCTCAAAACAAACAAAAACACGAGATGTCAGGTGAAATAAGGGCCATCCTAGTCTGAGGGACTCAAACTCAAAAGTGAAGGCCCAACTCCAGGTTCCCACCGGCCGCCGCCACCCACTCCCCTTCCAATCTCCCCACTGGGTCCCACCGTGGCCTAGACCTCCCTCTGCCAGCAGTCCAGGGAGCGGGTTGCCGTGGAGAGCATCCTGAGCCTCTAGGGTCAGAGGGAGGAACTGTGTGATCAGTCTCTCTCTAGTCCACGAGGGAGTGTCTCCAGCACACTCTTGAAGCCTCAGCCAGGATCAGGTCCTCTGTGACCCACTTGGCTAGAGGGGAGGTGGGGGCAGCTGAAAACTCGATCTGTGGACATGTGCGGGTGGGCGGGACACGAGGCAAACTGACTTCAGACGCAGGAATTCCACGGGAAGATCCCAAGGACCCGCCTCCGGGGTGACACCGCCTCTCTGGACAGGACCGCACCCCCGCAACTGTCTGTTCTTGGCTTCTTTGTGTCTGAGCTCAACTCTGACCCCCCTCCGCACTCTACGCTCACCCCTGCCCCCCAAAAATGTCTTCCGGAAGCCGTTTGCATATATCCAGTGGAGAATCAAGCCCTCCAGCCTCTCAGACATCCTCACTCTCCACCCTCCTCAGGGCCCCATCCTCCAGCCCTGCCCTCCCCCCACCAACCCGGGCCAAGCGGGGAGGGAACCTGGGAACAAACTGTTCTCACATCTTCTCCTGGCCCAGGAGACACACCACCATCTCCCAACACCCCACAACTCACACGCACCGCACACGCACGCCAAGCCCCGATGGCGCCGGTACTGCCTGCAGTCCCTTCCCTTCTTGCCCCAGTTTCTCAGTCTCCCCCCTCCCCCACCTCTACTCAGGCTGCCACTCTCATCTCTGGCCTCATCTGGCTGGCACTCTCCAGATTTCTATTGTACCCCCCCCCCCCCCCCCCCCCCCCCCCCCCTTTTTTTTTTTTTAAGACAAAGCTCACAATGTAGCCCAGGGTGACCTGTAACTCACCATCCTCCTGCCTCAGCCTCCAGTGCTGGGATTCTGAGCCACATGGTGTGCTACCATTGCCTTCCAACCAAAGGACACCGTCCACCCCCTCAGCCCTGCCTATTGTCTAGGGGCTTTGCCTCTCCCTCCCCGGGGTGGCTCCTTACTCCATTTGCTTCCTCCTGACTTTGTAAATTTTCTGCTTCTCTCTCCAAAATGCTGTCCACTTCACCCTCCCCTGGTCTTTTGCCAGAGCCTGGCTTTTTTTTTTTTTTTTTTTTTTTTTTTTTTTTTTTTTTTTTTTTTTTCCTAGACTAGTCCTCCATCCTTATCCTCTTCCCTCAGAATTCTGGGGGGCTCTCTTCATCTGTGTATCTCTCCGGCTTTGTCCTTTATTCATTCAGTAAATTTGTGACCTCAGAATCCTCCTCCTCCCTGATCAGTGCCCTGATTCTACACACACACACTCACGCACACACACTCACACCAGTATCCTTGAATCCCTGTATTTTGAGATGTCCCTGCCCTTCTCCACTTTTAGCCACACCCAAGACAGGGAATCCCAGGTGACAGCCAGCCATGCTGGGGTGCCATCTCCCCACCCTGGCCTGGCGGGGGCTGCCTTCAGACCTCTCCAGCCCTCCCTTCCCCCCAGCCCTCACTCCCACCTCCCTCTCTGAGCTGCCTCCCGATGCAGCTGCAGCAGCCCGTTGCTAGGGCAACCACAGCTGGCTGGGTGGGAGCCCCTCCACCCCATCCCCCTCTTCTCTGCAGCAAGACCGGCAGGAGCTGGGACAAAGCCAGAGGGAGGCAGGGTGTAGGGGCAAGGAGGGGGTCGGCCACAGTGGTTTCTGCCCCAGGGAGGCCCCTTGGCTCCCCATCTTGGTGACCCCCAAAGGAGGTTAGAGAAGGAGGCAGTCATGGGTAGAGGGGTCAGGCCCAGTTTAATACACAGAACAAGTTAATTCACAGCAGAGGCAGGCAATAAAGGAGACTTGGTGGCAGGGGGAGCACTCCTGGACTGGGGTAGACTCCCCAGCCCCCCACCTCCCCCACCTGCAGTCTCAATTTCCCTTTTTAGAACCCGAACAACAAACACACACAACCACAAGTAACAACCACACCCCCTCGCCACCCCCAAAATGGCTAGCGAGGTGGGGTAGGAGGCAGCCCGGCCTGGCCAGGCAGGGAAGGGGCTAAGGGAGGGGAAAAAAACGAGTCCATTGCAATCTGTGCTTCTCACTGCAGCGAGCGGGCTGCCCGCCCGCCTGCCTGCCCCGCCCCGCCCCGCCGGCCTCCCCGAGCTGCACGCCCAGGGCTTGGCGGGCACCAGTGGCGCAGGGTGGGACTATCAAGGAGGGCAGGAAGAGTTCAGAACCACGGTTCACATCATGCAGTCTCCACGGTGGGTACTGGGAGAGGGCAGTGGGTGGGCACTGTGCCCCCCTGGCCTGGGTGTGAGGAAGGAATGGGACCCACCTCAGATGAGGAGTTGAGACAATTGCAACTCCAGAAACGGGGTGGGGAGGTGCCAGTCAGGAAACTGGTAAAGTCGGTACCCAGCAGACACTCAGCTGCGCCCCGCCACCCAGCCAGGCTTATAGGACTCTTTGTATATATTAATTTCTTTTTTTTTCTTTTTTTTTCTTTTTTTTTACTTTTTGTCTTTTTCTTTAGAAAAAGGCTCTTTCCGTGCCCCCAGCTGGCATCCACTACCCCCCTATGCCCGCCCAGAGGCGGGGTATGGCTTTGAGGGGAGCAGAAGCCCCTGGTGCCCATTTGCCAAGGGATGGAGGGGGGGCAGGAGGAGCCCTACTGGACCCACCCACCCACGGAGTAACATTCCACTTGCAGAGGGGGACCGCCTGGGCCCCCTCTGGGCTTCACCCTCTCCCTCCCACTGGGGACACCGAGTGGGAAGAGCCAGGAGCTCCTCCAGCCAGGAAAGTTAGCACCACCCAAAGGTCCTGGAGAGGCAGAGCCAGGCCTAAGTGAGGGTGATGTAGGCAGAAGCCTTTTCCTTCAAGTGCCGGAGACAGAGGTGGCAGCTCCAGCTCCCTGCGGGGGAAGCCACAAGACAAAATTAGACTCAAGCCGAAGAAGGGCGCCCCCCACCTGTCCCCACCCAGAGCACATGGTCTCTGCCGCCAGGAAGACAGCGTTCCAACCCACCCACCCCGTGTGTCGCCCACCTCTTCCCTCACCTTCCGGGGGCTCCGCCATGGGAGGGCTCAGGCAGTACATGTGGTAGCCTCGGTCGCAGTCATCACAGAACAGCAACTGGTCCTGGGGGGTGAGACCCGCCCAGCTGGCACCCTGGGGGCATGGGCACCAGAAACCGGGGTGGGGGGCTGGGGCAGGGGCTAGGTCCCAGGGGCCCTTCTGAGAGAGCTGGCTCTGCAGTCTGTACCGTGGAGCCCACTGGCCTCGCTTGTCCACTCACAGAGTGTCCTCCGGACTTTGTGACTATGGAATACTAAATGATGTTCAGCTGGTCCGATACCAGCTCGGGAGCAATGAGTACAGGTTCAAATCCTGTCCCTACGATTTTCTCAGCTGGGTGAGCTCAGGTATCATTCTCCCTTCCTGAGCTCAGCATCTTCCATGTGTAGTGGGAACAAGAGCACCAGCCCCAAGGGAGGTCGGGAGGTGTCAGAGGAGGAGGAGTACAAAGGACACTGGTGACAGCGGGGATGCACACTACCGCTGGCCACCCAGGGGCTATGAGCAAGGAAGGCTTGAGGCTTCATGGGCAAAAGCAGCAGAGCCAGGCTGGAAGGGCAGCGGAGACGTGCCCAGGAGGTGGGACAGGTACTCACGTCATTCTCCGAGGTGCCACACAGGCTGCAGGACTTGCATTCGATGCACTGCCAGCGGTAGGTCCGCACAGCTGCGGTCATGTTCACCGTGAACTGTAAACATGAGGGATGTCCTGGGGACCAAGGGGCAGGGATGCGATTAGCGAGTCATTGTATCCCTGGGGGCTGCTGACCCCTGGGGAAGTAATGGCTCTATCCCCACCCCTGACTCAGAGGTCAAGTTGAGCTTTGTGGTGGGACCCTACCCCCAAGACGGACATCCGGAAGCTGGACTGCCGGCAAGCAGCTGTGTGTTGGCCACCACAGTCTCCTACTCAGCCACCATGACAACCACACTCTGCTCCCCAGAATACCATGGCAACCGCATTCCATTACCCACAGTGCTGTGGCAACCACGTTCTACCACCCACAACACTGTGGCAACCACAGTCTGTTAAGCACCGCACTAGGCGGCCACATTCCAATACCCACAGCAGAGCGGCCAGCCCTCATGTTAACCCCAGCAACGTGGCAGCCGCCTTCTCCCAGCCAGGATGCTATAGCAACCACTTCCACAACACAGTCCCCACACCTTGCTTCTGTGAAACCAAAGGCCATACCACGCCAGGCACCAGCAGACGAGCTGCCACCGACGACTCCTGCCGTGTCTGTCTGTTGAGTTGTTCTTCCCACAGCAGCACAGAGACACCGGTAACCACTGCACACAGCACTGCCCACAGCGCCCAACACCCACTGCCACTGTCCACAGAGCCTGACAGACACCTCTCATACTGTTTGACAGCCACTGCCTACAACACGCGATAGTTACAACTACTTCCCACAGAGCCAGACACCAACAGCCCACACAGCCTGACAGCCATAGCCACTGCCCACAGTGCCCAACAGCCAGTGGCCACAACACTTGGTACCCATGGCATCTCACAGCCCCAGCCCACCATGCCATAACATCCACATTCCATTGTATTAAACTGCCAAGACAACCCATACTGTAACAACCACAACCCATTACCCACGCTGCTGAAGCGACCAGTCTTACTACCCATGAGGCCGCCAGGAAAAACCACATTATATTAACCACAGTTCTATCCGGTTATCCACAGCACCCAGGTGGTGCAATTCATTACCTCCATACCTCAGTTCCCTACCCACAATGCCTCTGTAGCTTCTCTCCATTCTCCATGCCAGGAAAGCACAAAGCCATGGCACCTCATACTGTTCCTACTGTGAGCCTGCTCAGCTTCCCACAGTCCTCAGCAGCAGGGGCAGCCCCTAGGCTCTGCTAAACCACTGTGCCTGGACAGGCTGGACACAGTCTTCACTCCCTTGCCTCCCATTCCCCAAATCCGGATTGTGGGATGACCCCTCCCCACACCTTACAGTAACATGTGGTGAGGTTGCCCACCTGATCGCCCACAATCTGCACAGGAGATGAGGTCCTCAGGACACCCAGTCTTCTTGGAGCCCCCCAGGCAAAAGTCACAGTAGCCATTGGGGATGACAGTGCCGTCTGGTGCTTTCTTGGCTGAAAGACAGCAGGCAGCGGTGGGCACAGGACAGGTGGGGTACCCCGTCAAAGACTGCAGCAGAAGTCGGGGTGGAGGGAGGAGTCCCTACCTGTGTGTTTCCTCTGTGCCTCAGGGACCCAGGCCAATTCTTTGTAAAACTCTGGGGGTGGGGGACAGAAAGGGGCTCTTACCATAGGCAAGGTCCCATCTGTCCCCAGCCTCAGCCCCAGGGGCGGACCCCTGGCCCAGGCACTGGGAAGTAGCAAAAAAAAAAGCTGGGGGAGGGGAAGCTAATCCTCACCAAAATTCCTGTCTTGGGACAACCAAATGTTCTCTTTATGTGGGTAAAAGTGTGGGAAATAGGTATAACCTTAGCGAAAGCCCAAGACTGCCTCCCCGTTATGTGTGTGCACCCCCAAGTAAGCTTGCCTAGGTCAACAGTTAGCAGGCAGTTCTGAGAGACCTGGTATGGAAACCTATTCAGGAAGACACTTTTAGAGCACAGAAGCTTCTGGGCCTGGCTTGAGGCTGCTGAGAAGCTCATTCTGAGGGACAGGTGAGAGACAGCTCCCTTCCCCCATGGCTCAGCTGTCACGGCATGGAACGGGTGTGGGTGGGTGTCTAGGACCCTGGGGGCCACTGGCCTTGCCCTTGGACCCTAGATAGCAGAGAAGGGAACAAGGGAGGCCCAGAGAGGGAAGGGCAGTCATCTATCAACCCCCCCCCAAGCTCTAATTGAAACAATAAATCAGACCCAGAAATATTATGCCCGGGAAGGGAGTGAGGGAGAGAGAGAAGGGGAGAGAAGAGAGGAAGGGGGAGGGGAAGGGAGGGAGAGGGAGGGAGAGAGAGAGAGAGAGAGAGAGAGAGAGAGAGAGAGAGAGAGAGAG
>CABHPQ010164219.1:7420-23901 GCA_902168405.1 Peromyscus aztecus
TGTGTGTGTGTGTGTGTGTGTGTGTGTGTGTGTGTGTGTGTGTGAAAGATGCCCTGGACACTGTTCCCCACAAACACGGAAGAAATGCTGAGGGAGGCACCTTACCTCTCAAATCCACATGTCCCTCTCCCATGTGTGGGGACACGGAGAGTGACTAAGTAGGACACATCTCATGGTAGGTAGTATGCAGAAGCCACCTGTCTGCAGGGGTGGTCCATTTGCACAATGACGACAACAACGATAACTTGGAAGAACGGTGTGGGGGAGGGGAGGCGGATCTTCAGCGTGGTTTGGTAATCCAACTTTTTTCAGCCATAACGGCATCGAGTTCTAAACCCAGTGAATTAAAAAGTCATTTGGGTCCTGGGCACCTTTGGAAAAGAAGGGTAAAGCAGTGTCAGGGTTGGGGCATAGAACAGGAATCTGACCAAGAAGCCCAGGGTCACATCCGGCTGTCAGCTGCCTAAGAGAAGAGAGAAGACTCTGGAGCAGAGCAAGGCAGCCCTGGCTCCCACAAGGTGGCGGCCGCTGCTTAATGATTTATTCTCTGTGCCTGACTCTTTCTGTGGTATTTCTAGTTCCTAAAACACCACCAAAGCAGGATTTGTGACTCCCATTCAGAAGTCAGGGAAGATGGAGGCATGAGCCACAGCATTTGGGTACAGCGGAGGCAAACACGAATCTCTCTGACCACGAAGTCTACTGAACCTGCTGCCAAAAATCCCAGGGCTACAATGAGCACCAAAGACAGGAAGGCAGGGGAATCTCCACAGGAGGATGCCCGTGTCTAATCTAGGCTCTGCTGTCTGTGCCTGGGTAGCACCAGGTCAAGGACCCAGTACCCCAGCCTCCTGAACTGGTGCTCGACTTTCGACTTCCAACAGCCCACAACCATAGCAGAGGACCTGGCAGCTCCTTAGTCAAAACTGAGTGAAAGTCACCCTCTCTCCAGCTCCTTGCAGGTGGCTTGGATTCATTTAGACCAGCGGTTCTCAACTTGGGGGTCAAATGACCCTGTCACAGGGGTCACCTAAGACCATCCTGCATATCAGATATTTACATTACGATTCATAACAGTAGCAAAAGTACAGTTATGAAGTAGCAACGAAATAATTTTATGGTTGGGGGTCATCACAACGTGAAGAACTGTATTAAAGGGTCACAGCACTAGGAAGATTGAGAACCACTGATTTAGACAATGTCACTGTGTTTAGGTCATTAATGAACTCCATATGAGTGTGGTCGGGAAGCTCGTGAGTTTAGAAATCAACATGATGACATTTAGAGTCACTTTCTCTGTCCTCGGGAAGGTCCCTATGAGAGTACACCCTTGCTTTTACAGGGATGCCAGCCTCAGATGTTTATAGGGCATATTGAAATAACATAGAATGTGTGGGGGTGGAGGGGCAGAGCCCCGCAGCTCTCACGCCCCCTCCAGGGTTGGAACAATTAGAAGAGCTGAATGACAATGAGCTGAAGTAAGGGGTGTCAGTTTCCAGCAGATGCATTGAAGACTTGAGGGTAGGCCCACTTCTGCCCACACACACTCTGGGACTCAGCGTCCTTGCACCAGGTGGAAGAGGACCAGTCTAGACAAATTTGCTCATGCTCATTCTTTTCTGCCCCTGGTAAGGAATACAGGGGTTTCTCGGCTCCTTCCCCCTACTTCCTCACAGCCGACCCAGTGCGCTCCCCCGGCCCCGCCCCTCTCCCTCCCCTCTGTGTCCTTGGAAGGTCCCTGGAGACACTGGAGGAGCACCTGCTGTGTGTCACCCTCTTTGGCCTTGGGCACTTTCTCTTCAACCCCAGAGGCTTGGAAGGGGACCAGGCAAATTAAGCCCTTCACCCACCATCCATACCCCTCTACCTACCACCTCCATCCCACGAGGAAAAAAAAAAAAAAGGAAAACAAAAACAAAAAAATCTTTTGTACAGAGATATATTTTTATTATACAAAGTTTGTACAGTACCAAAAAAGACAGAAAAAAAGGTGTACATTTTTTTTTCATTATTGTAGGTAAATGGTAGCGGAAGCCTTTTTTGTAAATGTAATAAAATGTATAAATATGGTTTTCAGAAAGCATCACTTGCTGTAAATATGTAATCTACACCCTGTCTCGGCTTGTCTGCAGTATATGCATTTAATTTATCTGTCTCTGTATATGAGGCTTCCCCCTGGGGTTCTGCATTATGGTACTTTCCGGAATTTGAAAGCAATTTTAAATTTTTTGAATTCAAATAAAATATAAATTTTTGCATTGGTTTTCTTACACTTTTATGACTTCTTTCATGGCTGGGGACAGCTGTTTCTTGGTGATGAGGAGATGGAGTTTGGCTGAGACCATGGAGGTCAGGATCCAAGGATTCCAGGACATGGGTGAGAAAGCAGAATGTCTATAGTAGAGAAAGGCCAATGGCAGGGGTCTTCCTGGTAGGATGGTCTCTAAAGGAACTGGGAGCCTGTCGGGAATTAAGAAACTGTCATTTAACCCTGGCAGTGTGGTGCACACCTTTAAACCCAGCACTTGGGAGGCAGAGGCAGGTGGATCTCTGTGAGTTCGAGGCCCGCCTGCTCTACAGAGTGAGTTCCAGGACAGCCAGGGCTGTGCATTCTATGTGACAAGTGCACACAGGTTGCCTCCAGCTTCCTGCTTCCCAACATGCTTCACATCTGCACTGTACTTTAGTTCCAGCTTCCCCAACTTGAAATCAACTCTCCCAGTTTCAGGGAAGGCATTTTGTCTGGGACATAACATCTGGTATTAACCTTCTGGCCACTGGGGGCCAGCTGGATAGGTTCATCTCTGCAGTTAAACCTCCCTCAGCTTGGCAGATTTCACTGTCAGGACCTGGACTGGGTAAAACAAGGCCCCATTGCCAAGGAGATGTCTCAGAACAGAAATTTACCCCAGTTTTTCAGAAAAACAGCAAGTGATGTCTCACTGCCCCCAAACACCAAGACAGGATAAGATTTCCATAAGTCTCAGGGCACAGAAAGTGGGGCAAGGCACACCACCCCCACCTCTGCACCAAGGGAAGAGGGTACCTGTTGTGGTCTGAATACAAAACGTCACCCCATTGGCTCACGTGTTCAAACACTTGGTCCTTGGCTGTTGGTGCCATTTCAGAAGGTTATGAGCCTTCCGAGACAGAAGAGGTGCCTGGCTGGGAGGAGGAAGTCAGTGGGGTTGGTCTTGGGGTGACTAGGAGCCCACCTCTGTGTTCTGACTGCACACCCAGCCCCCTCAGCTCCTGCCACCACGCTTTCCCCACCACCATGAGCCGTGTCCCTTCGAACTGTAAGCCAAAAGAAACCCTTCCCCCATGAAGTTGCTCCTGTAGGGTACTCGGTCACAACAAAAAGAAAAAGAACCAATCCTGTGCCCTTGAACTAAGAAATCATAAGCAATCAGAGCCGCTGTGTCCCTTCCCTCCACTGGAGTCACCCCTTATGGCTGGGCTAGATCTGTACACTTCTTGTATCGTGGACAGAATAGGGCATCCACATATCTTCCTAGTTTCCAAAAGAGGAAGACATGAGGGGTCAGTGAGATGTGCCATGAGTAAAGGCACTTCTTGCTCAAACCTGACAACCTGAGTCTGACCCCTGGAGTCCGTGTGGAAAAGCCAGACTCAGTATGCTGCTGTGATCCCAGCCTACAGCAAGATGGGAGAAGGAGGGGGAGACTCGCCTGGCATCTCAAAGGCCAGCTGATCTGGAGTGTGCGGGACAGTAGCGACCACAGAGAAGACACCTCCTGAAGAGGGTGGAAAGAGAGAACTGACTCCAGAAAGCTGTCCTCTGACCTCTACACCTGTGCATGGCATGGACATACGCACACTTGAACACACACGCGCAATCAATAATAAGGCAGAAAATGATAGTGCAGCACAGCAACTTAATTAAAATACTCCTCTAGAAACATATAAGGGGAGAATGTGTTTTGGAAGCATCTTAACGTTAATTAACTAAAATTAAGTACAAATATTCAAATACAGTACCGGGGCTTAGAGAGCTGGCTCAGCAGTGAAGAACACTGACTGCTTTTGCACAGAACCCCAGTTCAATTTCCAGCACCCACATGGCTGCTCACACCATATGTAACGCCAGTCCTGGGGATCCAGTGTCTCTTCTGGCTGCTGGCACTGTATGCACATGGCACACGGACACACAAGCAGACAAAACACACGCACATGTGAAATAATTCTTTTAATGCAGCACAAGTCGGAAATTCAAAAATTCTGATTAGAAATAGACATAGACTTTAAAGGGACAGACATAGCTCAAAACTGAAAAGCACACTAACGAGGGATGATAGATACAGGACAAAAGGTCACATAGGAGGAATCAGAACATCCACAAACACAGAAGGAAACAGAAAAAAGTAGAAATAGGAAGAAAGTGAGAGAAAACAGAGCAAGCTAACGCATGTGATCCTGAAAGAAGAAGCCTAAATAAATCAAGCAGAATTAATATTTAAAGTTATATTAAAAATGCTGTGGTGATATTGTGTTCCCCAAAATATTGTGTACCCTAATAAACTTATCTGGGGTCAGAGAACAGAACAGTCACTAGATATAGAGGCCAGAAAATAGTGGCACTCACACCTTTAATCCTATCACTTGGGAGGCAGAGATCCATCCAGATCTCTGTGAGTTTAAAGCCACACAGGAAACAGCTAATGTTGACTCACGCCTTTAATCCCAGAAAGTGATGGCAGAAAGCAGAAAAGTATATAAGGCGTGAAAACCAGGAACTAGAGCTGGTTAAGCTTTTAGGCTTTTGAGCAACAGTTCAGCTGAGATCCATTCTGGATGAGATTCAGAGGCTTCCAGTCTGAGGAAACAGGATCAGCTAAGGAATTGGCAAGGTGAGGAAGCTGTGGCTTGTTCTGCTTCTCTGATCTTCCCGCATTTACCCCCATACCTGGCTCCAGGTTTGTTTTTATTAATAAGACCTTTTAAGATTCGTGCTACAAAATGCTAGAACTAGAAGAAACAATTGACCTACATGTTAAGAGATTCACCAAGTTTCTGATAAAAATTCACCCAGCATGCTCAGCTCTGAGTCGTCCCAGCGAAACTGTGGGGTTTTAAACAAAAAGAAAGCATTCAGGCTGGGAGTGTGGCTTGTTTTTTAGAGTGCTTGCCCATGGTGTGCAGAGTCCTGGGCTGCATCTCCAGCACCGCAAAGAGAAAAGGAAAACACTCTGAGTCTCATTTAAAAATAAGGCCACTGGAAAGGGAGAGGCGGTTTGGAGAGATGGATGCCGGGAAGCCGCAGGAACCCTGCTCCTGTAAGGAACAAATGCGAAGAGCAGAACAGAGTAGTGGAGCCACGGAAGCAGTTATGAGGTAGAGATGTGCTGTGAGAACAAGGAAGGCAGTCAGTGCGGAGACACCTGCACACGGGTACCAGATCTCAGTACCAGCGTGGAAATCTCCATCGGAACCAGGCCTCGTGGGTGCAGTGCAAATGAACAAGTTTTTACCTGTCACTCATCCTTTAAGAGGCGTGGCTCCCCTCTGCGAGCATGAGGCACACACAAAGAAGCAGCAGAATAGTCCTTCTCTGACAAGGATGCAAAGAAACATGGGAATCCACACTGTGGATGGTGTGGGCTAGGTTTAAGATCCAAATAAAGAAGGGGGAAGAGGAGAAAGGGGAGGAAGGGAAAGGGAGGAGGAAGAGGAGGAGATAGCAGCTAATGTTAAGAGAGGTTTTTTTTTCTTTATAGAAATTTCTAGTTAGTAAATGAAGAATAGAATTCTAGAGTTGCCATTCGTAAACCTCATTAAAATAAATCCTGGCCGAGATCCAGAGTGACAGCCAGCACCACTCCTCAGAAGGAAACACATAACCTGGTAAAGTGAATCCAGCCAGGCCACAGAGGTAAACCTACAACTATTAGTCTGCTAGACGGACCTCATGTCAAGCTGCCGTCTAAATCCATATGCCCCTACCTGGATGCTAGTGCAGTCCTCAGACCTCATCAGAGGAGTTTGTACCGTGGAGGGTTAATGAAGAAACTCACAACTGGCCGAGAATGCCAGTGGAGTGCTTAGCCACCAATGGGACATCTGTATCACACACACCCTCCAAGGCTCAGGGACTGTTGCAGAAGAGGGGACAGAAAGATGGTAAGAGCCAGAGGTTGGAGAGGACTAGAGTGAAGCCGTGTCTTGTGCTTTCATGAACTCACTGCAAGTGTACTTGCCTGCGCAAGGCTAATCCAGTGAACACCCTAGTATAGAGCAGGGGAGAGGTTCATGAGCCTCCACTCTGTCCTGGTTAGTGTTTATTGTCACCTGGACACAATCAAGAGTCACCTGGAAAAACAGTCTCAATTGATGGATTGCCCGGGTCAAACTGGCCCTGTGGCCATGTCTCTGGGGCATTGTCTTTACTGTTGATTGATGCGGGGTAGCCAGCCCACTGTGGGCAATGCTACCCTTGGGCAGGTAGTCCTGGGTTCTTGAGTGTAAGCCAGAAGGAGAAAGACTGTAAGCAACCTTCCTTCATGGTCTCTGCTTCAGTTCCTGTCCCTAGGTTCCTGCCTTGAGTACTTGCCCTGACTTCCTCTAGTGGTGGACTGTTACCTGAAAGTATAAGCTGAAACAAATTCTTTTTCTTTACCCATGGTATTTATCATAGCAACAGAGAGCAAACTTCCCTAACTGAGATGTGTTGATGGTTTCTGGGAAGAGGAATGTCTTTAAGGGTGTGGTCCTTGGTAGGTCAACAGGTCCAAATGGACAGACAGACAGACAGACAGACACACACACACACACACACACACACACACACACACACACACACAGGAATATATGGGTAGCACAAATTGGACTCGGTTGGTTATAATTTTTTTTTTTAAAACAGAGGACACAGTGTTGGGGGATTGAGGAGGTTGGGGAATGGATCTGGAAGGACAAAGGAGAAAGGAGACAGGGTGAATATGATCAAAATACATTGCATGAAATTTTCAAATAATTAATAAATATATTACATTTTTTAAAGCATGTGATTTTAAATTTGAGTTATAAATATTTAAATTCACTTGATATAGATATACATCCTATTTATATATATATATATATCCTATTTCTATCCATGGGAAGGTTCCAGAAGTGATATGTCTCAGTAGCAATGGGCACAGCTGCCTTCCATCTCTTGGTGCTTGTTTGTTTGTTTGTTTGTTTGTTTGTTTGTTTGTTTGTTTGTTTTCACTGTGCACTTGTGGAGGTCAGAGGACAACTTGCTGGACTCAGCTCTCTCCTTCTACCATATGAGTCCTGGGGATGGAACTCAGGTCACTGAGTTTGGAAGCAAGCACCTTTACCTCTGAGCCGTCTCCCCAGGCCCCGACTCTTGGTTTCTTGAGACCATCCACCCAAAGGAACTCTGTCCTCGGGAAAATGGCTGATTCCTCGGGCAGTGCTGGGTACAGCTTGTGACAGGAATGGAGGAAACTAAGGCAAAGACTGTGTGTTCAAGGTCATCATCACCCTCCCAAATGAACGGTTTGGACCTAAAATGAAGAGTTGGGTGGAAAGATCAGGCCTGCAATACTGTTTGCTTGCTTGCTTGCTTGTTTATTTTGTTTTTCAAAACAAGGTTTCTCTGTGTTTTCCTGGCTGTCCTGGAACTCACCCTGTAGTCCAGGCTGACCTCGAATTCACAGATAGTGGTGGCTGCTTTCACTACTTTTTAAAACATGCTTGAGGGTATTTAATTTGGATGTGAGCACTAGAATTCTATTTTTCCAGCAATTCCTTTTTTATTTATTTTTGGTGAGTGGACAGCACTTGCATTTACTTCCAGAGTACACAATAAACTCAGAGGAACATGTGCTCATTGCGGAATGGCTGTGCTAAGCCAGGCGTGTGCATTACCTTATACACTTAGTTGCGGAATGGCTGTGCTGAGCCAGGTGTGGGCATTACCTTATACACTTAGTTGTGGGGAGAACACAAAGCTTCCTCAGCCATGCTCAAGCACACGAAGAATGTTTTAACTGAGATCTTCTGAACCACCTCCTCCATCTAACTGAATTTTTTTTTTGTTTGTTTGTTTTTTTTGTTTTTCGAGACAGGGTTTCTCTGTGTAGCTTTGCGCCTTTCCTGGAACTCACTTGGTAGCCCAGGCTGGCCTCGAACTCACAGAGATCCGCCTGCCTCTGCCTCCCGAGTGCTGGGATTAAAGGCGTGCGCCACCACCGCCCGGCCCTAACTGAAATTTTGTGCCCTTTGATCCGCATCTCCCCGGGACTCACCCCATTCTCTGGCCTCTGGTGATCATCACTCCGTGAACCCCCCTACCCAATTTTTTAAAATTCCACATACAAGTTGTCTCTGCCTGATTTCACTTATCAGGAATGACAAGATCGTCCTATTTTTTGAAGGCTGAGTAATATTCCGTTTTGTATATGTACCACATTGTCTTTAGCCCTTCACCTGTGGATGGACACAGGTAATTGTCTACTGGCTATTTTGAGGAATGCTATAATAAACATGCTAATGCAGATGTTTCTGTGACACTTCAATTTTCTTTCCTTTGGAAATAACAGCCTGTAGTGGGGTAGCCAGGCCATATGGTAGTTGTATTTTTAATGTTCGGAGGAACCTCCATACTGATTTCCATAATGGCCGCACTCCTTTCCTGTCCCGCCAACTGTGTGGCGGTCTCCCTTTTCTCCACATCCTAATCAGCCTCTCCTGTCTTCTCTGTAGCAGTTGTCCTGACAGATGTGAGACTAGAAACCTCACTGTGGTTTAACTTGCCTTCTCCTCATGATTAGAGGGCTTTTACGTGTACACATCAGGGTTAAACTACTTAAAGAGGAATTTCTCCAAAGAGCATAGGGTCCATCCCCCATATAAATCATTCTAGGGGTGGAAGGAAAGAAAATTCCCACAAACATGAAACAATAAACCAACCCCCAAGATTACACACAAGCATAACAAGTGAACCTAACAAGATAAAAAATTTGTAACTAATATCCCAGATCAATTCTTCTCACACAATACCCAGTCCATGCACTTCTGCTGGAGTGTACTGTAAGAACGGAAAGAGAGGCTGTGAAATTTAGAAGCCTGAGAAATTTTCAGCCCTTGCATTCATTTTATAAAGAAATAAATAACCTCACTTTAGAGAAGATTAATTTTGGCCATTACATTTTTTTAAATCTCAAAAAAATAAATATTTGTAACTCTGAGATAATCACATTAGCTTTGTGTTATAAATCCAGCATGCGATTGTGCCACGTGCTCATTTAAGTTACACTTCTCGGCTAACTATTTATTGTGGATTATTTATTTCGTAAGTATTTACTTTATATGGTTGTTTTTACATTCAGTCACGTTAATACATCTTATTTCCACATCTTAAGTGGTTGCTTATTTTCCATGCCTGCCAGTGCTGTAATTTGTATCCAAACCTCTCTTATTGAACATTTCCATGATAAAAGTTTGCCATCATATTATTGCCATAAACAACCTCGTAGGGTGATTGCTGGGCACTGTTTAGGACCTAATTGACTGTGAATGTATTTTGGTGACAATCTTTCTGATTGCGCTTTTTTTTCTCTCCAGCCTCAGTCAATAGCATGAATATGGGCAACAGGGAGCTTGCGGTTTGGGGATTCTTGTATGATAGACTGTGCCAGGCACCCACGACAACACAGAAGAATGTGAGGTTTTGTTGTGCTGGTAGCAAGATCTGAATTACGATGCCTGAGCTAGAGACAGAGTGAAGAAGAGGAGAGAGGGGTCCTGACGCATGCTTCTTTCTACGGCAAAGAAGAGAAAATTCAACTCAGACGAATCTGAGGAGACAGCGTACTGGTTTAGGAAAGCCAGATGCCACCTTGGATTGAGATCGGCCTAGCTAGGACCTCCAACTTGGTCTCTCTGCTGTGTCATATGTGGCACCAGCTCTGAGAGAGGAGCAGGTCCCCTAAACAAATCCACCGTGTTCTCAGAAAGACCAGCCCGGTCCAGCACAGGCACTAAGAAACACACATGTGCTGACAAACTATACTGAGCGTTACAAGGAGAGCAATGGGTGGGGGGATGACCCAAGCTGGGGTGGGAGTTAGGGCCTGACTTTCTGGACTTAAACTGAGACCTGGAAGACCAGTGGGAGCTAGCCAGATGATTTGTTTACCTAGGGTCCTGAGACGCCCAGGTTAATGACTTGCTTTAGGTAACAGCCAGCTGCTTTATCCAGGAAAGAGCTTTCCAGTAGCAGGAATGACATGTGGAAAGCCTGGCAAGGGCCCCGACAGTTGGAGGAACTGAAAGAGACCAACATAGACAAAGCACAGTGAAGTAGAGAGAAGAGTGTATGACAGAAGGCAAGGGCAAAATATACATCCGAGACAGGAAGTGAGTGGCGGTGCCTTGCTTTACAAGGTCAGAGAATGTAGAAGGCAGCTTTTGGAGCATGAGTTGAAGAGAACCCAGAATGTATCAATTCAGCAACTGGGTATGGGTGAGGAGGCAACTGGGTATGGGTGGGGAGGTAACTGGGTATGGGTGGGGAGGCAACTGAGTATGGGTGGGGAGGTAACTGGGTATGGGTGGGGAGGCAACTGGGTATGGGTGGGGAGGTAACTGGGTATGGGTGGGGAGGCAACTGGGTATGGGTGGGGAGGCAACTGGGTTTGCTTCGGGATGGGTAAACACAGCTAGGGTGGAGGCAGCAGTGGTGAGAACAGACAGAGATAATGGAGTGGAGATACCTTGTGGAGACTGATCTCACAGTACACAGAGACTGAGTGTAGAGACAATGGGAGAGGAGACTCAAACGTGACTGCCAGATGTCTGGCTGGGATGTCTGGCTGGATGATATTCTTTATTGGATAAAACAAAGAAGAATGGAGGATTAGAAAGCAGGCTTAAATCCACACAGACATGCTGAGACCCAGGGGAGATACCAAATAACCAGCTGAGAAAATCTGGAGCTGGAGAGAGGCAAGAGTCCAGACCACACTAACTGTACATGTTGAAGGTGGAGGGTTTGAGACCCAGGCTGTGAGTGAGCAGCTGTGATGTCAAAGATGGCAGTCCCACCTGACCCGCTGTGAGTGTCCGAGACATCCAAGGTGACAGCAAGAATCAGATGCAGAAGAGGACCACCAGCCAGGGGAGGTCCTAGTAGGCTGCAGGAGAATGTTCATCGGGTGGGAGCCGATGCACACTGGGAAAGGATACTGGGAAATCAGGTCTTCCAAGGGACACTGAGGTGGAATGCTGGCTAAGAGTATAGCCCTGGAGCCAAAATCTTGCATCTGACTTGTGTTTTAGGCTTCCCTGCATAGCAGCTGGCTGTTATCTAAAGCAAATTACTAACCTAGGCCTCTCAGGACCCTCTGGAAAGTGAAGTGGTAACACCACCTCACTGGGACTTACGGTCTTGCACATCAGTCATCCTTTGCAGGTAAGCGCTCTGGATGACTGGTCACATGAAGGGAGAAGAAAAGAAGTCACAGAGTGGAGCAGTGGAGGGAGGAGAATGGCACACTTGTGTCCCCACCAAGCTGGGCTCAGCAACTGAGCAGCCTCCATTTGAAAAGGCTTCCAGAGAGGCAGGATCTTCCAGAAATCTGCTTCCAAAAGACCGGCTATGATAGTCAACCTCAACTAACCTCAGCTGTCAACTTGCTGAGATCTAGTATTACTTGGGAGATGATCCTTTGGTCATGCTTGTGGGGGACTGTCTTGATTAGGTTGAGAGGTGGGAAGATTCACCCACCGTGGGTAGCGCCATCCTCTAGGAAGGGATCCTAGATTGCATGCTGAGAGCTGCTGGTAGCAATGGCTTCACAAAGGCCATGGGAGTATACAGCAGGTGACTACTAGTGTTCTGCAGGTCGGCCCACTGGGTGAATGATTCCCTGATGGGGGGCCCCACTTGGCAAAGACCATGGGGTCACTGACTGTAAATGACCAGTTGCTTCTATCTGTAATGTCTCTCATGTGCCTCTACATTTCTTCCCTGGTAACAGCTGTGGATATTCACACTGCTTGTGTGTTTATCTCATGACAATATCCCATCTCTGGGCACACACATAGATATGGATGGTCAGGAAGATGATTTCCGCTTAATCTGTATAACTCTGATGAATAGAACTAATACTAGAAAATTTTTCATAACTGACACAGGAAAGTAACAATATTCTCAGTCACAAAGACAGCTAATTTTAGACTTTAGAACAAATTCAAAACAGACCAGCTTCCCCTGCAGAGAATACACAAAGACAAATTCCCAGATGTTTATTGCTAAATCAAGGTCAGACTTGAAGCAACTTTGGTAGACATAATCCTCTGCAGTAATGGACTTTCTTCACATACTCCCAGACTCAGTTTATATTACAGGACTCAGGGTTCAGCCAACTAACTGCTATTGTTAAATCCTGAATTTCAATGTCACGTTCTGTCTGGGAAAGAGATACATGCATGGCCAAGTGTTACTCACTGGCCAGTCAGTGTGACCTACCTGGCCTGAGAAAAACTGTGTGATTTGTCATGTTATGAGAATGGGTCGGACCCTGAAAATGTAACATGTAATTGTCCAGAGTTTGGCTGTTGAGGTGTACGTGTATGTATGCTGAAGGGAGATGTAGCTGTGAGCAGAAGAGAGGTGTGTGTGGAGAATATATGGAAAGCATATGGAGAATATGCAGATATTTGTAACTATATGGAGACAAGGAAGATGAAGCTGTATAGAAAACAGATATGTATGTAGGGCAGAAATATATAGAGAAGAGAATGAATGAATGAATGAGGGAATGAATGAATGAATGAGGGAATGAGAGAATAAATGACTATGAGAAATGCAGATGAGAAATGCAAGTTATAAATGAAGAAATGTAGCAGGGTAGAGAGAAGAAATGTGCAGAGAAGAGAGATATGGAGCTATATAAAAGAGATGTAACTGTGTATAGAAATATATGGCTGTGCCGGAGAGAGGTGGAGGTATGTAAGGAGAGATATATAGCTGTATGAATAGAATTTAGCTATGTGGAGACAGAGAGGTTGTCAGAGAGGGTTTTTAGGGTGAAGTAAAAGAGAAAGTTACCACATGAAAGCATGTGTGTTTCCTTATCTTTCCCCTCAGATAGAAAAGTCTAGCCCTCAGACAGGTAAGAATTTTTCCTTAACCCTCGCCACACTCGTGGATTTTTTTCCTACCCTGGTGCTGACTGGAGGCTGGCCCTCCGGTTAGCAACAATTGTATGAAAGGAAAATGAGGTGAACGCAAGCACTCATCACTCTCTGCCTCCTGACTGCATGTGCCACAGGCTCCCTTTCTGTGACATCCCTGACATGAGATGGCCGTACCCTCAAACTGTGAGCCAAAAGAAACCCTCGGGGCTAGCTTCAGCTGTCAACTTGACATGCCTGGGGAGAGGGAACCTCAACTGAGGAATTGCCTCCATTGGAATGACTTGTGGGCACGTCTGAGGGGACATTTTCGTAGCTGCTAGTTAATGTCGAAAGGCCCAGGCTACTGTGGATGGTGCTGCTCCTGGACAGGTGGGCCTGGGCTGGATAAGAAAGGCAACTGAGTCAGTGGGAGGCAGCTAGGGAGCAGCATTCCTCCATGGTGGCCTCTGCCTCAGTTCCTGCCCTGACTTCCCTCAGTGATGGACTGGGAAGTGGAAGTGTAAGCCAAATAAACCCTCTCCTCCCCTGTTGGCTTGTTTTACCACAGCAACAGAGAAGCACGCTAATACAAGCCCTCCCTCCCTTAACTCGTATGCTAGGACATTTTATCACAGCAACGGGAAAAACATACCAGGCAAAATGAAGTGAGGATGGTTACTGGGGGACGGAGACATCAAAAAGGCCAGGTTTGTGGCGGACAATGGGCATCTGAGGAAGCTAGCTCCAGGCAGAAACAGCAGTCCAATACATTAGGAGATCAGTCAAATTAGCCACATGAGGATGGGCTGGGAGATGACTATACCGGGCACCAGGCACTTTTCTCTCACAGAACTCATATGCAGGTACGTCTTTATGAACATCTAGGAGACGAGCAAGAGGGGACTGTGGAACAGACCCTGCAGAAGCACAGCAGCACTGGGCAAGGGAAAGAGGACTCGTGCATACGAGGGCTGGTCCAAAGACAAATGAAAATAGCTGTCACCGTATGGTGATTTTTTCTTTTGTACCAAAATGTTATTTGTATAATAAATAAAGTTGCCTGGGGGTCAGAGCTATTAGCAAGCCATAGGAAAGCAGGGCAGTGGTGGTGTACGCTTGTGATCACAGCACTTGGTAGACAGAGCTAGGTAAGTCTCTGTGTGTTCAGGGATACAGCCAGCATGGAGATACACGCCTTTAATCTCATTACCAACCATAGAACACCTGGAGGTCTATACAGACAGGCCGTAATGAGGCAGTCCTGTGGTTGGGTTTACAACCAATGAGAAGGCAGAACAGAGACTATAAGACTTTAACACAGGAAGTACGGGCTCCTTCGGAGAGGTAGGACCACTGCAGGAGGAAGGGTAAGGTTTTAGCTCTTAGCTCTGACCTCTTGGCTTTCTTCTTTGCATTGGTTCTGTGTTTCTTATTTATAAGACGGTTGGTTACATCTACATCACCGGCAAAACCTCTGTATCCTATCAGGAGTGTGTTACTGATGACTACTCCAAACAAGAGTCAGACCATTAGTTCAGGGTTTCTTAAGGTAGTAAAAAGAAGGGAAGTTGTGAAAAATGTAAAAGAATGTGCTGTCTATTCTATCAAAGGGTTAAATAAGACAAAATTCCATTTTCAGAAAAGATGAAGAAGCCACTTGGCAGAAATTCCTCCACAGCCAGTCCTTGAAGTCACGCTCAAGCTGCATTTCTCCCTGTGCACTCCAGATCAGCCAATGGCGTGAGACTGTGAAGCTGAGCTCCACCCACTCAGAGGGAGTCCCGGAAACCCTTTGAGATAGGCATAAACCCCAGCAGGACCTGGCTGGATATGTTCAATTGATCCGGCAAGGATACACACCCTTCCTAAAAAGGTCCAAGTTTTGGCCCTGCCAAACAAAATACTTTGGCTTGTGTGGCCATCTTCTTGAGATCCCTGATTCTTATCTTTTTGAAGATCTAGTATTATTTTTTAATCTTGTGTCTGTGTGTGGGTAAGTGCAGCAAGTACAGGGGCCTGGAGCATCCAGAGGCATCAGATCCCCTGGAGCTGGAGTTATCGACAGTTCTGAGCTGCCTGGTGTGGTGCTCAGGGCATCTGGAATAGTGGTATGACCCTTAACCAGAGTCATCTCTCCAGCTGCCAGGTCTAGTTCTTACCATTGAAAACAGTTTAATCACCCAGAATCCCACCAATAGCAGCATGGATGACAGCCTCCCAAAAGCTCCCCCTTCAGTGGAGAAGCTTCACCTTCAGGGGTGCGTAGGAGGAGTACATGGTTAGTTTCAGGTGAAGGTCTAATGACCCTCTGCAAAGCCCCTCCTATCAGGGAAGGCCAACTGGCCAGAACTGGTCGGGGTCTCCTGTGGGTAACTGTGCTGATTTTGTCATCTTGACACAAGCTGAGTCACCTAAGAGGAAGCCTCAACTGAAGAACTGCCTCCATCGACTGTCCCGTGAGCATGTCTGTGGGGCACTACCATCCCTAGGCAGGTAGACCTGGGTCATATATAAAAGCAAGCTGTGGGAACCATGAAGAGTAAGCTAGGAAGCACGTCTGAAAACCCGCAGAAAACAGGAGATGGAGTTGCCCCTCTTCCTGCCCCAAAAAGGGCCTAAAGATCTGGGCTCCGTCTCCCTGAAGGCAGCACTGTGCCCTGACTGTCCCCTTCTACCTTTACCATTTTTGTGTGTCAAAGAACACGCTAGATGAATCTGTTAGGTTGGAGACTCCAGCTCGCCCCTGCACGATCTGGAAAGCCCCACCCCTGCTTCCAACCCTGCCTGCTCAGAGAGTCTCCAAACAAAGGAAAGACGCCAAAAGGCCCAGTTCCACATTCTTGGGAGCTACACAGCTTCCTCCCCTGAAGTTGCCAACACTCAGCTTTTGACCATACTTGGGCACAAACCCAGCTTGTGGTGGACACATCATCACCCCTGGCCTACAACCTATAAAATCTCCCTGCTTTAGTTGGAGGGGGAAGGGGTGCAACTTCTCTAGCCTTGATCTTTGGGTCTGGAGAATCCACCCAAGAGTTTCTCTCAAGAAACCTGTTGTTACACTTCTTCAATTTGGCTTATCTGGCTTACTGCATCAGCAAAGAAAGTTGGGGGCGGGGGGGGGGGGGGGGGGGGGCAGAAAAACCTATTAGAATCCAAATCTAGCTCCCCCCCTTGGGTAATTGTTTAATTTACTCACCAGGCCACCTCCCCCTAAAATTAGTTTTCCTAGCATAGAAAAGAAAGAGAATAGTCAAATATGAGAAAGCAAAACCAAGCCAGAATAATAAAATAAAGTAAAGTCAGGTAACTTAACACAAACCGAAGGGCCT
>CABHPQ010164219.1:23911-36089 GCA_902168405.1 Peromyscus aztecus
AATAAAATAAAGTAAAGTCAGGTAACTTAACACAAACCGAAGGGCCTGTTTGTTCTAGAGTTAAGGTCTTCAGTCCCAGAGTCTCTTGCAGGCTAAGATTCAACCAATTCTAATTTCAGTAATCACAACAGAATCAAAAATCAATCACAAATGTCTACTTTTCTAAAGAAACTAGCCTACCAGAAATCCCTGCAGATTGTACCTGCTCTGTGTCCCCAGAATGCACAGACAGGTTTGGCGGGGCTCCTGCCTGTCTAATCTACTTCTTTCATCTACTTCTTGGAAACTTCAGGAATGGGGCTTCTCAAATGTGGTCAGCAGCCATGCACAGAGATGCCCTCTCCTGCTCTGGTCCCATGGGTTTGTGGAAAGCTTCTCACCACTGCCTCCAGGGGGCGCCATTGAGGCACCACCTGCAGGTCACACCTGCCTCTTGAGATGCAAAAACTTCATATGGTCTGTTAGTTCCCCAAGGCCAAACCCAGGTTCTGTACTGGATAGAGAAGACCCCTTCTTTCCTGAGTCACCAAGTGCCACCAAAGTAGGGTTTCCTGAGCCCTGGGAACTCTTGAGACTTTTGTGGCTATGGCTGTCAGTGGGAGCCACATTCCCTCTTCTACTGGGGCTCAGGTGAGTGCCTGATGCTGCTCTCAGAGACTTGGTGCTTTGTTTTTCAAACCTCCCCTCCTGTGACCCTCACCTTCTATGTGGCATGATGATGGGGTAACTTCCCACAACACAAAGGAAAAAAGAAAATGTGATTTGGAGTAAGCACTGCAGGGCAGCAAACATGAGAGAATCTACATGAAGAGAATTGCTAACGACATCCTAAGGAGACAGCCAATGATCACGTGAATCCCCAGGCCACATGTTCAGTGCCTTTGGAAAATAAATGAGTGAAAAGGATTCTGCTCCCCACTGACCTGAGGCTGCTGCCTTAACTAAGTGACTGTTAAAACACCATTAGCACCATTAGCACTGAGAGGGGGAACAGGGCCGCTCACTGGGAACTGGGCAGTCTAACGCCCTCTGCTTCCTCCTCCACACAGACAAGAACAGGGACTTGGTGGGAGGTGGGGCAGAGGCCAAGTAGGAACTCTACACTGGTTGAGAATTAGTGACGGGGGGGGGGGTGGGGGTGGGGGTGTTAGTGCAAAGGACACACTAGTGGTCGTGCAGATGTCGGGAGTGGCAAGAGAGCCAGCAGAGAGGGCAAAGCCAAATCGCCACTCCTTCCCAGTTGGAGGCCCAGCTCTCCTTCAAGTCCTGCCCTACCCTACCCTGTAGTCTGCATGGACCCCTTGGAGCAGACTGAGGCAGGTTATAAGAACGGTGTTCGCTCCAAACTGGAGGTGAGGTGCATTCAAAGCAAGGAAGAGATCAAACCGAGGTAGAAATGACATTTTTGTGTAATTCATTTTAACTTTGAGAACTGCCTATCCCAGCAGCTGGGGAACCCAACCCAATCCGAAACACTCGGGGAGAAATCATTCACGTCCGAGGGACTGAGTCTAAAGCCAGGCTGGGTGTGTGAAGCTCTGCGGGGCTGTGTGTGGGCTGCTGCGTGTGCATGTATATGATGAGTACATAGTTGAAGACCTTGAAGATGGTGCAGGGGGACAGGGCTTTGCGGGCCCAGGAGTCACATGAGCAGGGCTGGATGGCAGACAGCTGACTCCCAAGAGGCCTGGGAAGGAGACCGCCAAATCATCAGCACCCACACAGTAGAAGCGGAAGGGAAGCCGGGAGTCGTCTGGGATAGCAGACTTTGACAGCACCCTGGAGCACCGAGGACACCTGCCATACCCATTTCCACTCCAACCACCACTGCAGCCACTGCTTCAAAAACTCCGGCTCCTGGGCCAAGGAAATGACTCCGCAGGCAAAGGCCACCAAGCCCGACGACCCAAGTTTGATCCTTGAAATCCATATGGTGGAGGGAGAACAGACTCTTGTGGATGTGTAGATGTTTCTGTCTCTCGCTCCCTCACACCCCCCCCCAATCCCAATAAAGGTAAATTGTGTTTAGACTTGCTCCCTGACCACAGAGTCAGTACATACCAGCTCTGTCTCTGCAGCTTCTAACAGAGCTAGCCCCACGGGAGCAGGACCCTCATCTGCTTCCCTTTGCTTTGGAAAGGGGTCAGAAAAGGCAGTCGTGACTGTGAGTTCAGTGCTGGACTAGACCTCAGGGAAACTGCTTCAGGCTTCAAAACAGCCCCACACACATTTCCCTTCCCTTCCCTTTGGGTCTGTGCTGAGTCTGTGGAAGGGGGGGTGGTTTAGAACCCACAATCCTACCTTCAGCAGCCAAATACAAAAGTCCCCCTGGTGCAATAAGCACCGCTGTGGTTTTCCAGTCAGGGCTGAGGAACCACCCACCACCGTGCAGAGCGAATCTGCTGCCCGAGAAGAGGATGGTAAAACCCAGACACCAGTTTACTCAAGCAGAAAAGTCATCTGGGGGAATGCCTGGGGATACAGGAGAGGTGATGGGTCAGGTCCAGAACAGACATTACCTGAGTGGTGTACCAAAGACAGAGGATGGGGCCAGTTGGACCCAGGGTTCTCCTGGCCCCTGCTACCCTTGCTTTTGTGGCTGAACCGAGAAGACTTGTGAAGAGGGACAAAGAAGAATAAAAGAAACAAAGGAAGCAGAAGCCAGTACTGAAAATGAGACACTAGCACAGTCCCAACAGCAAAAAGAACAATGGCACCCGAAGACTGGGCAGCCATGTCACTTCACGGGGAGCTCAGTCCTCCAAGCGAGGCTTCCAGCAAGCTCAAGACTATGCTAAAAAGCCAGGGGTCAGCAGCAAGGGAGGCAGTGTCCAGAAGATGATAAGGGTAAGGTTGGGGAGTGGCCCACAACTGCCTTTGAGGGGTGCTTTCCTTCACATTTTGGTGCTTCTTGAGTTCTGTCTTAAGCACAATGCTTCTTTGACGTTGAGCATAACCCCTTCCTGGTGAACTTGCCTACCATGCCCCCAAACACAACCCTCTCGGCCTAACCTCTCCCCCAACTTCAGGCTCAAACATACAAATGAACTGTTACTCAAAGGTCCATTAGGGATCCCAAGTTTAAACTGTCACAAACTAAGCTTACATTTTCTGCTCACCTATGTCTGTCTACATCTCTTCCCCATGTCCCAATTTGGAATAATGCACGCATGCTCCATCCAGTCACCAAAGACACTTCGCTTTCTGCCACTGTCCTTGAGTCCGCCTCTGGAACCCCAGGAAGGTGTCTCTTCACCTTCACAGAGCCACTGCAGCGGTTCCAACCCCTTACTTCTTTGAACACTGCCATACAACCCAACCAGCGTCCTGACAGAAACACACGCAAGCTCCCGTCGGTGGTTGGGTTTTGACAATGCACATACAAACATGTCACCCTGAATCTGCCATCTAAGCTCCACGTATATGTGACTGTGCTGGCTTGAATGACAAATGTTCCCATAGGCTCAGGTGTCTGACCACTCGGCCCTCAGATGGAGGTGCTGTTGGGGAGGTTATGGAACTTTCAGGAAACAGAGGCTTGCTGGAGGAAGTATGTCATTGGGGGTGGGCTTTGATCGCTTTATAGTCTCACTCAATTCCAGTTTGTTCTCTCTGCTCTGTGTTTGAGGTTGAACGCTACAAGCAAAGCTTAGTGGGCCATTATAGTAAGAGCTGGACAACAGCAGTGCTGGAAACAATGCAGACTGTGGGGGGCCAGCTCAGGAGGACTCAGAAGAAAGCAAGGTCTCTATTAGCGACTGGGCTATGAGATCATTTGTAGGGTATTTTGGCAAAGAATCTGGCTTCCTTCAGCCCATGCTCTCAGAACTTGCCTGAGGCTAAATTTAAAAGTAACGAGCTGATTTCTTTAGGAGTGTTTCAAGACAGCTTAGCATTGTGCCAGGCACAGTTAATACCAGTAACTCTTATGCAGATCTGCAACGGAAAAGAGCAAGTGAGGCAGAAAGAAACACAAAATGTGCTGTTTGGAGAGGAAAAAGCACTAGGCAATTTAATGCGATACCTTAGGCATGGACTGAAAGAGGGGCTGGAATTGATGGAGAAATTAGCACCGTGAAGGGCCCACCCAGCTAGGCTTCCAACTTGTGAAAGGAGAACGCCTGAGGGGTGGCTGCAGCTAGCACGGCCTTGCCTCAGCACCTGTACACTCCTGGATGCTACCACCCCACCAGCCCCAATCTCTCACCCTCTGCTACAAACCTTCCGGGCCTCTATCTCCACCCAGAACCCACGCTATTGCATTCCTTGGTAACTTTCTCTAGAATGTTCTCTCCTTCGGGACCCTTCCTATCAAACCCAGACTACCTTCATATCTTTTTTTTATTGCAGCCATTGACATTTGCTGGTTTTTAGCCAAGGCTCACCCCATGACCTCTGCTCCTCAGAGATAAGCCAGGAAAGGTAAGCTGAAAGCTGATAGAAGGTAGCCTCAGGTGGACCGGTTCCTAGGATGGGGGTTCTGGAACAAAGAAAAAGGCTAGGGAGTGACCTCCTTGGTGGGAATGGCAAGACCTTCCATCCACCTTTTCACACGCAAATAAAAAGCTCCACTCTTCAAAGTCCTTCACAGCTATTATCCGATCAACACTTCCCACGGCCATAAAATAACTGGGATATGAATGGGATATGAAAGTCATCTTCCTTTAAAAATCCACAAAAGACAAAGTCCTTGGTCAACACTTTCAAACCCTTCTAAGGAAAAATTTTGGAGGCCAAAGTGCTACAAACAAGAAAACCACTGTGCACGAGCCTCTCTGACTTGGCCTGTCTGGGTGAGTGGCTGGTCTGAGTGACCACGCTCAGCCGCTTGGGACAAGAGGGCTCAAGCTGAAATGGTGCCAGGAACCTAGAATACGGAACCATTTCCAAGCCCTCTCTGTAGAGGACAATGCGTCAACGCCTTCCACCTCAGTCCTGGCATCAGGGTTGGGAATGAAGAAAATGAGCCAGAGACCAAAGGGCAGGAGTGACTGAGCGCTGGAGGGAAGGCCGGCTCGGTAAGGCTTGTGAACCTGTGATGGGCCACGGGTAATGAGAAGCAAGACTGACCTGAAAAAAGAACTCTCGGACCCATTTCTTCGCCAAAGCACTCTCCCACTCAAGACACAAGTCTCAGCCTACCTCCCTCTCCCACCCACATGCTAAGGTCGGGGACTCCCACCCATCACTTTGGTAACAACTCAGCCTTTACACAAAGCGCTTCACCAATTCTGAACCTCCCAAATCCTTTCATCTGCAGGAACTCTCAGCCTCTGTATTCGTTAAAGGGGTGTTCATTAGTGATTATACTTTGCGATTCTAGTACTAGTTACCTATCTCCATGTAAGGGGGTCAGGAAAGCACACAGCCTCTCAGACTCTGGAGACGCCTGAGTCTGGATGAATTCTGCCTCTCCTGTTTTCAGACCAATGCAGGTCACCCAACTTTCCCCGTCCTCTGGGAAACAGGACTCCTTTGAGGGCCAAATGAGAAGATTCATAGGTGGCTTGGCACATGGGCTGCTCAAGAGCAAATGTTCAATGCCCAGCTATTTCTGCTGTTGTTAATGATTCTGCAATGACGTCACTGCTGCCCCATTGCTGCCGACCTTGCTGTGGAGTACCCTAGGCACTGCTTCTCGGGTGATACCTCCTCTCACCGTGAAGTTTCAAGTTTCGCGGTGAGGATTGATCCCAACTGCAGACTACCAAGAATAAGAACCACTCTCCCTGGGTAGAGCAGTAAGAAGCTGTAAAAAGCAGAGCAAGACCTGGAATCAACACGTAGGGCCAGATTCAACTCTAATCCCGCATCGGCCATCTGCCTCACACACTAAGCTCTCGAGACAGCAGGTGTAAGGACAGCCTAACTTAACGATTCTGTAGGGGTATTTATGTGTGTGTGTGGAGGGGGGAGAGAGAAACAAATTACACTTGAGAAGTACCTCCAAATCTTAATCCTTGTAGGTGTAATTCACATCCAAATTACCCGAATTTACAAGATACCATCTCTAAGTATACACCAAGCTTAGACGTTGGAAGGTTTCTTTCTAGCATGTTTTAGAAATGATAATGATATATAAATACACATTATTGCTCTTCTGTTGGGAGGAGGCGCTGCCTACAAGGCTTTCCTTCCCGCATGGGTTTTGCGGTGGGCACTGAAGTGGGAGCTGTTGTTGAAGTCTTTGCCGCATTCCGTGCACTTGTACGGCTTCTCCCCGGTGTGGATTCTCTGGTGAATGATGAGACTGGAGCTCTGGTTAAAGCACTTGCCACACTCCCTGCACTTGTACGGCTTCTCCCCGGTGTGGATTCTCTGGTGAGTGATGAGGTTGGAGCGGTCGCGGAAGAACTTGCCACACTCCAGGCATCTGTAGGGCTTCTCTCCCGTGTGGATTCTCTGGTGGGTGGTGAGCTTGGAGCGCTCGCTGAAGCCCTTTCCACAGTCTGCACACTTATACGGCTTCTCGCCGGTGTGCGTCCGCTGGTGGTTGGCCAGGGTGGAGCCCTTGCTGAAGCTCTTCCCACACTGGGCACATTCATATGGCTTCTCACCTGTGTGGATTCTTTGGTGACTGATGAGGGCAGAGCTCTTAGAGAAACACCTTCCACATTCAAGACACGGATACAGCTTCTCCCCTGAGTTGGAGCGATGGGGTCCGGGGGAGTCTGTGTTCATGCTCACATTCTGAGGTTGTGTAGATATCTCCCACGTAGAATTTCTCCAGCGAGCACTAAAAGATGGACTTTGGCCAAGGTTCTCCCCAGGCTCATTATACTGGTCAGGAGTCCCTCCCGAGTGGACCCTCTGATGTTTCAGTAGGTTTGAGCTCTGCTTGAAGCTTTTCCAACACTTCCCTCGTGTATAGGGCTTCTCCCCTGTGTGGATTCTCTGGTGGGTACTGAGGTTGGAGTGGTCACTGAAGCTTTTTCCACAGTCAAGACATTTGTAGGGCTTCTCCCCTGTGTGGATTTGTTGGTGGGCCTCGAAGTGGAAGTTCCTACTGAAGCTTCTCACACATGTGTCACATTTGTAGGGTTTCTTTGTGAGGTACAGGCCTTGATGGTCAATGAGTTTTTCTAAGTCCTCCTCAGAGGAGCACTCTTCCCACGGGAGAGTACTCCTCCACGCCCCTTCCTCTTCGATCGCATTCTCCTCCCCCCAGTCATGAGACCGACAAACAGCGTCTGTGGTATAGTTTGATAATGCTCCAGACAAATCTCCAAAAATGTCCTGCTCTGATATCTGGTCTTCATCCTCATGCTTCAACTCAAAACCTGAAAGAACAGACAGAAACGGGAGCTTTTTGTCCATTCATTGGTTAGCAATAATGTACCTGTATCACGTATTCTGTAAATTTGGCTAGCACAGATTTGTAACTTATGTCCCACAGCTTATAAATGTGAGTATCAGGAAAGTTACCAAGTTTTTGTGTGCTTCTAACCCTGAAAAGCTGAGGAGCAGTCTGGAATACAGTAATCCCACCCCAGCAGCCAGGCCCACCTCTCCAGCCATTCCTCTGAAGTCTGTATTCAATAATAAACAGCTCATATCATCCTCCAGTACACTGACTAGATCCTGTGTCCTATCAGGCTGAACCAGTTCCATAATTAGCCAGATGTGTCCTGGTAAAAGCTAGACTGGCCACCTGGTGTACAGGACAACACTAAATAAGAGATTATAGGATCTATGTGATGCACAAAATCTTTTCCTACTCGATCTCCTTCGTTCTTCTGGCTCAGAGACAAAGATAAGACACCTGGTTCCTGAAGGACTCTAGTAGGCCCGAGCATGGCGAGCACGGCGAGCATGGCTCTGGCAGGCCTTGCCCTTCCCCCATTCCCTCTAAACCATTATTTACATTCCTAAAGCTAGCCACCAAGGTCTATTCCCTTATTGGCCACTTCCTCCTGAGGATGACCATCAAGGTCCAGCTATCAAAGTATTAAGTCCAGCAATCAGAAGCCCCCTCTCGGCTCACCTAATTAACATGCCCAATTAAAATAAACCAACTCATCCTAACATGGGGTTTTCTCTTTTTCCCTTTATAAACTGCCCTTTGCCTATGGGCCACTTCTGTCTCCTCTCTATCTCCCCACACTGACCCCCCAGCCTTGTCCCCTTCCCCTTCTCCCTCATTTCTGTCTCCTGTCTCTGTCTCTTATTCCCTGCCCTTTGTCCCTCTGGGGCAAATAAATCTCCTCTGTGCTGAGAACTTGGTCTTGGGGTGTACTGTACTGACTGACTCTAGCTCTTTCAGAGCCCCTCTTTGTACAGGCCGCAGATTCTGCCGACACCCAGTGACTCCGGGCTCACCTGTATCTGGAGTTTGGGGATCTGGAGTCAGAAGTTTAATGGCATCTTCATCTTCCATCTCATCCCAGACCTCTTGGTCTTCAGCCTCAGCACCGCTCTGCCCAGACCCTGGAAGACCACTGGCTTCTCCTACCATCTCCATGGCCCTGATCATGGTCCGAGCCCTCATCAGCGAATCCAGTTCCTCATAGAAGGGACAGGTTTGTGGTGAATGGCTGCTCTTGGCTTTCCGGTAGCTTCGAAGAAGGTTTTTGAATCTGTAGCGACACTGCTCCAGCGTCCGCAGGAAACCCAGTGCACACAGCCGCTCTGCGATGGCCCGGTACACCTGGCGGTTCTGGTGACAGGTGCGGAGCTTTTCAGAGAATGGGGACTCACTGAGAATTGCAAGGAAGGCCTTGGTCTCCTCAAAGCCCCAGTGCACACCTGCTGTCAGAGTGAAGAGTTCAGAGGTATGAGACTTATGGAGCTCTACCTGGTCATTAGGACTAGGGTCACCTGACTTCTAAATAGCTAGAACACAGGTCTCAGAAACTGTCCAAGACCTGGGAACACAAACTTGCTCCTCAGGGATATGCTAGGAAGGTCAGCCGAGGCAACCTCTCTCACCCTTTCAAGGGAGAAATAAGTGGCCATGTTTTAGCAATCGCATTAAGTGAGCCACCCCCTTGCTTCAGCCGATGAGTCACTGAGATTCATGAGACTCTCCCTGTTCATTCAAAATGCATCCCATTGCCTTTGTGAATTCTCCTTTCAACAATGCATGGACTCCCCACGGACCAGGGACATAAATGGACCTTGAATAACCAGGTGACAGACTATGGCTGAGGACACTCTTTTCTCTCTGGTCGAAGAGTGAAGGGGCGTGGTCCAGTGTAACCCAAGGAGGCAGCATGGGAGCTGGGGGGACCCTATGAACATGAGGCAGGGGCCCAGGCTCTGCCCCTACCTTGGGACTCCAGATGCTTCAGTTCACAGATGTCAGTGACTCTCCCTTTGCAAGATTAGGTGCTTGCCACACAGTGACTCGCAAGTCTACACTGTGAGCGTCTCCTCTACCTTTTACTAGTTCACTTATTCTTTCTTAACCCAAACTTGCTATCTGTGAATTATCAGCTGTTCTCACACACACTAAGAGAAACACACCTACGGAAATGAAAAGATGGCTCAGGTGCGACCTCGGAGAGTCACCAGTGACACACCGTGGGAAGCAACTGGGGTCTCTCCAGGTCTAGCAAGGCTTTGGAATTATTTCTCCTATAACCAGGAGATGTGACCACTAGAGAAGAGAGTGTGGGCCTAAGGATGGTCCAGGGACTGGGCACCTTACTCTGGTGTCCCTGACGACTTAGAGTCTGAGCTCTAACCTCGGAAGCAGTAGCCTGGCTGATATTCATCCAGTTAAAGGCCACGTTCTTACCAATGCGGTTCTGGAGCAGAGCTGGGGCCCCTGCAATCCTGGGACCCCGAATAGACTCCTCGGTGGCCAGGCCAGAACTCCTGCAGTCTTCTGGTGCCTCCTTGGGCTCCCAGCTCGCTTCCTCTTGGTCATCCATCTCAGCATCACTGTCACCCAGCCTGGGGAGTGCCACATTTGTGGTTCTTCTGATGGTTGTCCGAGCCCTCACCAGAGCCTCCAGCTCCTCGTAGAAGGGGCAGGTTCCTGGTGGGTGACTGTTCTTGGCTTTCCGGTAATTCCGTAGAAGGTTTTTGACCCTGTAGCGACACTGCTCCAGCGTCCGCAAGAAGCCCCGTGCCCGCAGCCGCTCTGCGATGGCCCCGTATACCTGGCGATTCTGGTGGCAAGTCCGGAGCTTTTCAGAGAAAGGAGACTCACTTAAGATTGCCAGGAAGGTCTTGGTCTCCTCATAGCTCCAGTGCACACCCGACACCTTCACATCCTCCCCATCACATTGGCATTGTTCTTCCTGGGCCCCGGAGTCCTCCTGGGCTGGTGTCTGGGCTGGTTGGTTTGGCTCACTGTCCAGGCTAGAATCTGCCGTGTTCCCATTCCCAGAATTTATAAGGCTCAGACCCGAAATCCCTGGTCCTCGCTCGTGCTGGGACGTGACACCTGGCTTAGAAACTGGAACTCCTACACAAAAGGAAGAACAGACGTGACTGAGCAGAAACGACCTGTGGGACTGTGTTTCTCTAAACTGTCCCCGAAACTCTCACCCTTCTCCTGAAAGGCCAATGAGAAATCCCATGCTCATCTACCTGGAGAAAGGTGCCTACCAGCATCTCACCGAAAATGAAAGGGACCTGCAGGCTCCTCGTTTGCTGTGCCGTTGTTATGAAATACACCATACAACAGGGTGGCTAGTATGGATCCACAAATGACATACAGGACCTCAAGCAACCCAGTCAGACTCAACTCCACTGTTGGAGGGAAGGAGCATGTGTGGGTGTGTGTGTGTATGGGTGTGTGAGTGTGTATGTCCATGTGTGTTTCTCTCTTGCTGGGAAACTTCTGACCTCCTTTGCCACTGTTATTTATAAGACAAAACAACACTAAACATGAAGCAAATCTTGATGCGGGGGAGAGAGAGAGAAGGGGGAGGGGGAGGGATGATTGTAGAGTCCTTAGGGCTAATCTGTGCTGTGCTTGGAACACTTTGTCCTCTAGGCTCCTAACAACGTGAGGAGATGAATGTTCTGATTTTTCAGACTGCAGCTGGTCTCAAGGATGGCCTCCCCAACAGCACCTGGTCCTAACAAAGCACAAAGCCTTCGGTTACAGTAAATGTCTGGGGAGAGCCACATAAAGAGTTTGGAGGAAAAGTCCTTTCAGAGTACCCTAATTCAGCATTTCTCGAAGTCCGTTCTTGTAAGCATTATTGAGGTCCTACTGTCCAGTGATGTGGTGATATACTGTGTACCCTAATAAAATTTGCTTGAAGATCAGAGAGACAAAGTAACAAACCACTGCCATGTCTCACCTCTCCAATTCCACGAATCCTCTGACTGAACACCTGTGAGTTCTCAGCCAAAAGCTCTCCAGCCGAAACTCCAAAAGCTCCAGTTCCTGTCTCCTCACGTTTTATATACCTTTCTCTGCCCAGCCATTACTTCCTATCTCAACCTCTCTAGTGCTGGGATTAAAGGTGTGTGTGCTTCCCAAGCAAAGGCATGAGATCTCAAGTGCTGAGATTAAAGGTGTGTTATTCCCAAATACTGGGATTAAAGGTGTGTGCATCACTGTCTGGCTCTGTTTCTCTCCTAGATGGAGTCAATCTCATGTAGTCCAGGGTGGCTCTGAACTCACAGAGATCCAGACAGATCTCTGCCTCCTAAGTGCTAGGATTAAAGCTGTGTGCCACTACTGCCTGGCATCTATGTTTAATCTAGTGGCTTGTTCTGTTCTCTGATCAGGAAAATTTTATTAGGGTACACAATGTATCACCACATTTCCTCTTTTTTGTCTAAAATAATAAATGAAGGTTGTAACTAATATAAGAAAAACTATATACAGTAAGTATATACAATATATACAGTCAAGAATTACATTAATGGCCGGGCAGTGGTGGTGCATGCCTTTAATCCCAGCACTCGGGAGGCAGAGCCAGGTGGATCTCTGTGAGTTGGAGGCCAGCCTGGTCTACAGAGCGAGATCCAGAACAGGCTCCAAAGCTACAGAGAAACCCTGTCTCAGAAGGAAAAAAAAAAAAAGAATTACATTAACAATGTCTAGTCCATTAACTGTGGTGGTATTGTGTTCCCCAAAATATTGTGTACCTTAATAAACTTATCTGGGGTCAGAGAACATGACAGCCACAATATTAAACATGAGGATAGGCAGTGGTAGCACACGCCCTTAATCCTAGCATTCCAGAGATAGAAATCCCTCTGGATCTCT